>CM034532.1:79409278-79467134 GCA_020002185.1 Paraescarpia echinospica | reverse complement strand
GTTATGGGTATGAAAACTCTTTCCCATTTGACGTTTTATCTTGTCTAATGCAGAAATACATTCAGTATTCACGAAACTAACATGTCCCGTGTCAAAGTAATCGAGAGACACTCACGCATATCACACCAAAACGGTATTGTCAAGTGCACTCTTTCGGCGGACGGATCCTTAATATGGTCTTATCCCAAATAGATGTCCTGGATGTTACGAATCTTCAAGAAGGCTAGACTGATATCAAGCAACACACACAACTACATTAAACACAAAGGGGAATGTATGTTACCCTTTCATCTCCGTCACTTAACTTACAAGAAAATAATACGTAAGTTATGGGTATGAAAACTCATTCCCATTTGACGTTTTATCTTGTCTAATGCAGAAATACATTCAGTATTCACGAAAAAACATATCTCATGTCAAAGTAATCGAGATAAACTCACGCATATCACACCAAAACGGTATTGTCAAGTGCACTCTTTCGGCGGACGGATCCTTAATATGGTCTTACCCCAAATAAATGTCCTGCGTTCTACAAATCTTCACGAAGAATAGACTGATATCAAGCAACACACACAAATAGATTAACCACAAAGGGGAATGTATGTTACCCTTTCATCTCCGTCACATAAGTTACAAGAAAATAGTACGTAAGTTATGGATGTCAAAACTCATTCGCATTTGATGTTTTATATTGACTAATGTAGAAGTACATTCAGTATTCACGAAACAAACATGTCCCATGTCAAAGTGTTCGAGAAAAACTCACTCATATCACACCATAACGGTATATTCAAGTGCACTCTTTCGGCGGACGGATCCATAATATAGACTTACCCCAAATAGAAGTCCTGCATGTTACAAATCTTCACGAAGGCTAGACTGATATCAAGCAACACAAACAAATAGAATAACCACAAAGGGGAATGTATGTTACCCTTTCATCTCCGTCACGTAAGTTACAAGAAAATAATACGTATGTTATGGGTATGAAAACTCTTTCCCATTTGACGTTTTATCTTGTCTAATGCAGAAATACATTCAGTATTCACGAAACTAACATGTCCCATGTCAAAGTGATCGAGAGACACTCACGCATATCACACCAAAACGGTATTTTCAAGTGCACTCTTTCGGCGGACGGATCCTTAATATGGTCTTACCCCAAATAGATGTCCTGCATGCTACTAATCTTCAAGAAGGCTAGACTGTTATCAAACAACACACACAAATAGTTTAACCACAAAGGGGAATGTATGTTGCCCTTTCATCTCCGTCACGTACGTTACAAGAAAATATATCGTAGATATGGGTATGAAAACTCATTCCCATTTGACGTTTTATCTTGTCTAATGCAGAAATATATTCAGTATTCACGAAAAAACATATCTCATGTCAAAGTAATCGAGAGAAACTCACGCATATCACACCAAAACGGTATTGTCAAGTGCACTCTTTCGGCGGACGGATCCTTAATATGGTCTTACCCCAAATAAATGTACTGCGTTCTACAAATCTTCACGAAGAATAGACTGATATCAAGCAACACACACAAATAGATTAACCACAAAGGGGAATGTATGTTACCCTTTCATCTCCGTCACATAAGTTACAAGAAAATAGTACGTAAGTTATGGATGTCAAAACTCATTCGCATTTGATGTTTTATATTGACTAATGTAGAAGTACATTCAGTATTCACGAAACAAACATGTACCATGTCAAAGTGTTCGAGAAAAACTCACTCATATCACACCATAACGGTATATTCAAGTGCACTCTTTCGGCGGACGGATCCATAATATAGTCTTACCCCAAATAGAAGTCCTGCATGTTACAAATCTTCACGAAGGCTAGACTGATATCAAGCAACACAAACAAATAGAATAACCACAAAGGGGAATGTATGTTACCCTTTCATCTCCGTCACGTAAGTTACAAGAAAATAATACGTATGTTATGGGTATGAAAACTCTTTCCCATTTGACGTTTTATCTTGTCTAATGCAGAAATACATTCAGTATTCACGAAACTAACATGTCCCATGTCAAAGTGATCGAGAGACACTCACGCATATCACACCAAAACGGTATTGTCAAGTGCACTCTTTCGGCGGACGGATCCTTAATATGGTCTTACCCCAAATATATGTCCTCCATGTTACGAATCTTCACGAAGGCTAGACTGATATCAACCAACACACACAACTACATTAACCACAAAGGGAAATGTATGTTACCCTTTCATCTCCGCCACGTAAGTTACAAGAAAATAGTACGTAAGATATGGGTGTGAAAACTCATTCCCACTTGATGTTTTATTTTGTCTAATGCAGTAATACATTCAGTATTCACGAGACAAATATGTCCCATATGAAAGTGTTCGAGAAAATTCACGCTTATCACACTAAAACGATATTTTCAAGTGCACTCTTTCGGTGGACGGATCCTTAATATGGTCTTACCCCAAATAAATGTCCTGCGTTCTACAAATCTTCACGAAGAATAGACTGATATCAAGCAACACACACAAATAGATTAACCACAAAGGGGAATGTATGTTACCCTTTCATCTCCGTCACATAAGTTACAAGAAAATAGTACGTAAGTTATGGATGTCAAAACTCATTCGCATTTGATGTTTTATATTGACTAATGTAGAAGTACATTCAGTATTCACGAAAGAAACATGTCCCATGTCAAAGTGTTCGAGAAAAACTCACTCATATCACACCATAACGGTATATTCAAGTGCACTCTTTCGGCGGACGGATCCATAATATAGTCTTACCCCAAATAGAAGTCCTGCATGTTACAAATCTTCACGAAGGCTAGACTGATATCAAGCAACACAAACAAATAGAATAACCACAAAGGGGAATGTATGTTACCCTTTCATCTCCGTCACGTAAGTTACAAGAAAATAATACGTATGTTATGGGTATGAAAACTCTTTCCCATTTGACGTTTTATCTTGTCTAATGCAGAAATACATTCAGTATTCACGAAACTAACATGTCCCGTGTCAAAGTAATCGAGAGACACTCACGCATATCACACCAAAACGGTATTGTCAAGTGCACTCTTTCGGCGGACGGATCCTTAATATGGTCTTACCCCAAATATATGTCCTGCATGTTACGAATCTTCACGAAGGCTAGACTGATATCAACAACACACACAACTACATTAACCACAAAGGGAAATGTATGTTACCCTTTCATCTCCGCCACGTAAGTTACAAGAAAATAGTACGTAAGATATGGGTGTAAAAACTCATTCCCACTTGATGTTTTATTTTGTCTAATGCAGTAATACATTCAGTATTCACGAGACAAATATGTCCCATATCAAAGTGTTCGAGAAAATTCACGCTTATCACACTAAAACGATATTTCAAGTGCACTATTTCGGTGGACGGATCCTTAATATGGTCTTACCCCAAATAAATGTCCTGCGTTCTACAAATCTTCACGAAGAATAGACTGATATCAAGCAACACACACAAATAGATTAACCACAAAGGGGAATGTATGTTACCCTTTCATCTCCGTCACATAAGTTACAAGAAAATAGTACGTAAGTTATGGATGTCAAAACTCATTCGCATTTGATGTTTTATATTGACTAATGTAGAAGTACATTCAGTATTCACGAAACAAACATGTCCCATGTCAAAGTGTTCGAGAAAAACTCACTCATATCACACCATAACGGTATATTCAAGTGCACTCTTTCGGCGGACGGATCCATAATATAGTCTTACCCCAAATAGAAGTCCTGCATGTTACAAATCTTCACGAAGGCTAGACTGATATCAAGCAACACAAACAAATAGAATAACCACAAAGGGGAATGTATGTTACCCTTTCATCTCCGTCACGTAAGTTACAAGAAAATAATACGTATGTTATGGGTATGAAAACTCTTTCCCATTTGACGTTTTATCTTGTCTAATGCAGAAATACATTCAGTATTCACGAAACTAACATGTCCCGTGTCAAAGTAATCGAGAGACACTCACGCATATCACACCAAAACGGTATTGTCAAGTGCACTCTTTCGGCGGACGGATCCTTAATATGGTCTTACCCCAAATATATGTCCTGCATGTTACGAATCTTCACGAAGGCTAGACTGATATCAACAAACACACACAACTACATTAACCACAAAGGGAAATGTATGTTACCCTTTCATCTCCGCCACGTAAGTTACAAGAAAATAGTACGTAAGATATGGGTGTAAAAACTCATTCCCACTTGATGTTTTATTTTGTCTAATGCAGTAATACATTCAGTATTCACGAGACAAATATGTCCCATATGAAAGTGTTCGAGAAAATTCACGCTTATCACACTAAAACGATATTTCCAAGTGCACTATTTCGGTGGACGGATCCTTAATATGGTCTTACCCCAAATAAATGTCCTGCGTTCTACAAATCTTCACGAAGAATAGACTGATATCAAGCAACACACACAAATAGATTAACCACAAAGGGGAATGTATGTTACCCTTTCATCTCCGTCATATAAGTTACAAGAAAATAGTACGTAAGTTATGGATGTCAAAACTCGTTCGCATTTGATGTTTTATATTGGCTAATGTAGAAGTACATTCAGTATTCACGAAAGAAACATGTCCCATGTCAAAGTGTTCGAGAAAAACTCACTCATATCACACCATAACGGTATATTCAAGTGCACTCTTTCGGCGGACGGATCCATAATATAGTCTTACCCCAAATAGAAGTCCTGCATGTTACAAATCTTCACGAAGGCTAGACTGATATCAAGCAACACAAACAAATAGAATAACCACAAAGGGGAATGTATGTTACCCTTTCATCTCCGTCACGTAAGTTACAAGAACATAATACGTATGTTATGGGTATGAAAACTCTTTCCCATTTGACGTTTTATCTTGTCTAATGCAGAAATACATTCAGTATTCACTAAAAAACGTATCTGATGTCAAAGTGATCGAGAGAAACTCACGCATATCACACCAAAACGGTATTGTCAAGTGCACTCTTTCGGCGAACGGATCCTTAATATGGTCTTAACCCAAATATATGTCCTGCATGTTACGAATCTTCACGAAGGCTAGACTGATATCAAGCAACACACACAACTAGATTAAACGCAAAGGGGAATCTATGTTACCCTTCATCTCTGTCACGTAATTTACAAGAAAATAGTACGTAAGTTATGGATGTGAAAACTCATTCGCATTTGATGTTTTATCTTGACTAATGTAGAAGTACATTCAGAATTCACGAAACAAACATGTCCCATGTCAAAGTGTTCGAGAAAAACTCACGCATATCACACCATAACGGTATAATAAAGTGCACTCTTTCGGCGGACGGATCCATAATATAGGCTTACCCCAAATATAAGTCCTGCATGTTACAAATCTTCACGAAGGCTAGACTGATATCAAGCAACACAAACAAATACAATAACCACAAAGGGGAATGTATGTTACCCTTTCATCTCCGTCACGTAAGTTACAAGAAAATAATACGTATGTTATGGGTATGAAAACTCTTTCCCATTTGACGTTTTATCTTGTCTAATGCAGAAATACATTCAGTATTTACGAAACTAACATGTCCCATGTCAAAGTGATCGAGAGACACTCACGCATATCACACCAAAACGGTATTGTCAAGTGCACTCTTTCGGCGGACGGATCCTTAATATGGTCTTACCCCAAATATATGTCCTGCATGTTACGAATCTTCACGAAGGCTAGACTGATATCAACAAACACACACAACTACATTAACCACAAAGGGAAATGTATGTTACCCTTTCATCTCCGCCACGTAAGTTACAAGAAAATAGTACGTAAGATATGGGTGTAAAAACTCATTCCCACTTGATGTTTTATTTTGTCTAATGCAGTAATACATTCAGTATTCACGAGACAAATATGTCCCATATGAAAGTGTTCGAGAAAATTCACGCTTATCACACTAAAACGATATTTCCAAGTGCACTATTTCGGTGGACGGATCCTTAATATGGTCTTACCCCAAATAAATGTCCTGCGTTCTACAAATCTTCACGAAGAATAGACTGATATCAAGCAACACACACAAATAGATTAACCACAAAGGGGAATGTATGTTACCCTTTCATCTCCGTCATATAAGTTACAAGAAAATAGTACGTAAGTTATGGATGTCAAAACTCGTTCGCATTTGATGTTTTATATTGGCTAATGTAGAAGTACATTCAGTATTCACGAAAGAAACATGTCCCATGTCAAAGTGTTCGAGAAAAACTCACTCATATCACACCATAACGGTATATTCAAGTGCACTCTTTCGGCGGACGGATCCATAATATAGTCTTACCCCAAATAGAAGTCCTGCATGTTACAAATCTTCACGAAGGCTAGACTGATATCAAGCAACACAAACAAATAGAATAACCACAAAGGGGAATGTATGTTACCCTTTCATCTCCGTCACGTAAGTTACAAGAACATAATACGTATGTTATGGGTATGAAAACTCTTTCCCATTTGACGTTTTATCTTGTCTAATGCAGAAATACATTCAGTATTCACTAAAAAACGTATCTGATGTCAAAGTGATCGAGAGAAACTCACGCATATCACACCAAAACGGTATTGTCAAGTGCACTCTTTCGGCGAACGGATCCTTAATATGGTCTTAACCCAAATATATGTCCTGCATGTTACGAATCTTCACGAAGGCTAGACTGATATCAAGCAACACACACAACTAGATTAAACGCAAAGGGGAATCTATGTTACCCTTCATCTCTGTCACGTAATTTACAAGAAAATAGTACGTAAGTTATGGATGTGAAAACTCATTCGCATTTGATGTTTTATCTTGACTAATGTAGAAGTACATTCAGAATTCACGAAACAAACATGTCCCATGTCAAAGTGTTCGAGAAAAACTCACGCATATCACACCATAACGGTATATTAAAGTGCACTCTTTCGGCGGACGGATCCATAATATAGACTTACCCCAAATAGAAGTCCTGCATGTTACAAATCTTCACGAAGGCTAGACTGATATCAAGCAACACAAACAAATAGAATAACCACAAAGGGGAATGTATGTTACCCTTTCATCTCCGTCACGTAAGTTACAAGAAAATAATACGTATGTTATGGGTATGAAAACTCTTTCCCATTTGACGTTTTATCTTGTCTAATGCAGAAATACATTCAGTATTCACGAAACTAACATGTCCCATGTCAAAGTGATCGAGAGACACTCACGCATATCACACCAAAACGGTATTGTCAAGTGCACTCTTTCGGCGGACGGATCCTTAATATGGTCTTATCCCAAATAGATGTCCTGGATGTTACGAATCTTCAAGAAGGCTAGACTGATATCAAGCAACACACACAACTACATTAACCACAAAGGGGAATGTATGTTACCCTTTCATCTCCGTCACTTAACTTACAAGAAAATAATACGTAACTTATGGGTATGAAAACTCATTCCCATTTGTCGTTTTATCTTGTCTAATGCAGAAATACATTCAATATTCACGAAAAAACGTAACTCATGTCAAAGTGATCGAGAGAAACTCACGCATATCACACCAAAACGGTATTGTCAAGTGCACTCTTTCGGCGGACGGATCCTTAATATGGTCTTATCCCAAATAGATGTCCTGCATGTTACAAATCTTCAAGAAGGCTACAATGATATCAAGCAACACACACAACTACATTAACCACAAAGGGGAATGTATGTTACCCTTTCATCTCCGTCACGTAACTTACAAGAAAATAATACGTATGTTATGGGTATGAAAACTCTTTCCCATTTGACGTTTTATCTTGTCTAATGCAGAAATACATTCAGTATTCACGAAACTAACATGTCCCATGTCAAAATGATCGAGAGACACTCACGCATATCACACCAAAACGGTATTGTCAAGTGCACTCTTTCGGCGGACGGATCCTTAATATAGTCTTACCCCAAATAAAAGTCCTGCATGTTACAAAAATCTTCACGAAGGCTAGACTGTTATCATGCAACACACACAAATAGATTAACCGCAAAGGGGAATGTATGTTACCCTTTCATCTCCGTCACGTAAGTTACAAGAAAATAATACGTATGTTATGGGTATGAAAACTCTTTCCCATTTGACGTTTTATCTTGTCTAATGCAGAAGTATATTCAGTATTCACGAAACAAACATGTCCCATGTCAAAGTGATCGAGAAAAACTCACGCATATCACACCAAAACGGTACTGTCAAGTGCTCTCTTTCGGCGGACGGATCCTTAATATAGTCTTATCCCAAATAGATGTCCTGCATGTTACGAATTTTCACGAAGGCTAGTCTGATATCAAGCAACACACACAACTACATTAACCACAAAGGGGAATGTATGTTACCCTTTCATCTCCGTCACGTAAGTTACAAGAAAATAATACGTATGTTATGGGTATGAAAACTCTTTCCCATTTGACGTTTTATCTTGTCTAATGCAGAAATACATTCAGTATTCACGAAAAAAACATGTATCATGTCAAAGTGATCGAGAGAAACTCACGCATATCACACCAAAACGATATTATCAAGTGCACTCTTTCGGCGGACGGATCCTTAATATGGTCTTACCCCAAATAGATGTCCTGCATTTTACAAATCTTCACGAAGACTATACTGATATCAAGCAACACACACAACTACATTAACCACAAAGGGAAATGTATGTTACCCTTTCATCTCCGCCACGTAAGTTACAAGAAAATAGTACGTAAGATATGGGTGTGAAAACTCATTCCCACTTGATGTTTTATTTTGTCTAATGCAGTAATACATTCAGTATTCACGATACAAACATGTCCCATGTCAAAGTGTTAGTGAAAAACTCACACATATCACACCAAAACGGTATTTTCAAGTG
The DNA here is from genome assembly GCA_020002185.1 of Paraescarpia echinospica. Taxonomy (NCBI): domain Eukaryota; kingdom Metazoa; phylum Annelida; class Polychaeta; order Sabellida; family Siboglinidae; genus Paraescarpia; species Paraescarpia echinospica. Next base: position 79,458,198 of record CM034532.1, on the reverse strand, counting down.
CACTCTTTCGGCGGACGGATCCTTAATATTGTCTTACCCCAAATATATGTCCTCCGTTCTACAAATCTTCACGAAGAAGAGACTGATTTCAAGCAACACACACAACTAGATAAACCACAAATAGGTATGTATTTTACCTTTTCATCTCCGTCACGTAAGTTACACAAAAATAGTACGTAATTTATTGGTATGAAAACTCATTCCCATTTGATGTTTTATCTTGTCTAATGCAGAAATACATTCAGTATTCACGAAACAAACATGTCCCATGTCAAAGTGATCGAGAGACACTCACGCATATCACACCACAAACGGTATTGTCAAGTGCACTCTTTCGGTGGACGGATCCATAATATAGTCTTACCCCAAATAGAAGTCCTGCATGTTACAAATCTTCACGAAGGCTAGACTGATATCAAGCAACACAAACAAATGGAATAACCACAAAGGGGAATGTATGTTACCCTTTCATCTCCGTCACGTAAGTTACAAGAAAATAATACGTAAGTTATGGGTATGAAAACTCATTCCCATTTGACGTTTTATCTTGTCTAATGCAGAAATATATTCAGTATTCACGAAAAAAACATGTCCCATGTCAAAGTGATCGAGAGAAACTCACGCATATCACACCAAAACGGTATTGTCAAGTGCACTCTTTCGGCGGACGGATCCTTAATATAATCTTACCCCAAATAGGTGTTCTGCATGCTACAAATCTTCACGAAGGCTTGACTGATATCATGCAACAAACACAACTAGATTAACCGCAAAGGGGAATGTATGTTTCCAATACATCTCCGTCACGTAAGTTACAAGAAAATAATTCGTAACTTATGGGTGTGAAAACTCATTCCCACTTGATGTTTTATTTTGTCTAATGTAGTAATACATTCAGTATTCAAGAGACAAACATGTCAAATGTCAAAGTGTTCGAGAAAAACTCAAACATATCACACGAAAACGGTATTATCAAGTGCACTCTTTCGGCGGACGGATCCTTAATATTGTTTTACCCCAAATAGAAGTCCTGCATGCTACTAATCTTCAAGAAGGTTAGACTGTTATCAAACAACACACACAAATAGTTTAACCACAAAGGGGAATGTATGTTACCCTTTCATCTCCGTCACGTAAGTTACAAGAAAAAATACGTAATTTATTGGTATGAAAACTCATTCATATTAGATGTTTTATCTTGTCTAATGCAGTAGTACTTTCAGTATTCACGAGACAAATATGTCCCATGTCAAAATGTTCGAGAAAACTCACGCTTATCACACTAAAACGGTATTTTCAAGTGCACTCTTTCGGCGGACGAATCCTTAATATAGTCTTACCCCAAATAGAAGTCCTGCATGTTACAAATCTTCACGAAGGCTAGACTGTTATCATGCAACACACACAACTACATTAACCACAAAGGGGAATGTATGTTACCCTTTCATCTCCGTCACGTAAGTTACAAGAAAATAATACGTATGTTATGGGTGTGAAAACTCTTTCCCATTTGACGTTTTATCTTGTCTAATGCAGAAATACATTCAGTATTCACGAAAAAAACATATATCATGTCAAAGTGATCGAGAGAAACTCACGCATATCACACCAAAACGGTATTGTCAAGTGCACTCTTTCGGCGGACGGATCCTTAATATGGTCTTACCCCAAATAGATGTCCTGCATTTTACAAATCTTCACGAAGGCTAGACTGATATCAAGCAACACACACAACTACATTAACCACAAAGGGAAATGTATGTTACCCTTTCATCTCCGCCACGTAAGTTACAAGAAAATAGTACGTAAGATATGGGTGTGAAAACTCATTCCCACTTGATGTTTTATTTTGTCAAATGCAGTAATACATTCAGTATTCAAGAGACAAACATGTCCCATGTCAAAGTGTTAGTGAAAAACTCACACATATCACACCAAAACGGTATTTTCAAGTGCACTCTTTCGGCGGACGGATCCTTAATATTGTCTTACCCCAAATAGATGTCCTGCATGCTACTAATCTTCAAGAAGACTAGACTGATATCAAGCAACACACACAACTAGATAAACCACAAATAGGTATGTATGTTACCTTTTCATCTCAGTCACGTAAGTTACACAAAAATAGTACGTAATTTATTGGTATGAAAACTCATTCCCATTTGATGTTTTATCTTGTCTTATGCAGAAGTACATTCATTATTCATGAGACAAATATGTCCCATATCAAAGCGTTCGAAAATAACTCACTCATATCACACCATAACGGTATATTAAAGTGCACTCTTTCGGCGGACGGATCCATAATATAGACTTACCCCAAATAGAAGTCCTGCATGTTACAAATCTTCACGAAGGCTAGACTGATATCAAGCAACACAAACAAATACAATAACCACAAAGGGGAATGTATGTTACCCTTTCATCTCCGTCACGTAAGTTACAAGAAAATAATACGTAAGTTATGGGTATGAAAACTCTTTCCCATTTGACGTTTTATCTTGTCTAATGCAGAAATACATTCAGTATTCACGAAACTAACATGTCCCATGTCAAAGTGATCGAGAGACACTCACGCATATCACACCAAAACGGTATTGTCAAGTGCACTCTTTCGGCGGACGGATCCTTAATATGGTCTTATCCCAAATAGATGTCCTGGATTTTACGAATCTTCAGGAAGGCTAGACTAATATCAAGCAACACACACAACTACATTAACCACAAAGGAGAATGTATGTTACCCTTTCATCTCCGTCACTTAACTTACAAGAAAATAATACGTAACTTATGGGTATGAAAACTCATTCCCATTTGTCGTTTTATCTTGTCTAATGCAGAAATACATTCAGTATTAACGAAAAAACGTAACTCATGTCAAAGTGATCGAGAGAAACTCACGCATATCACACCAAAATGGTATTGTCAAGTGCACTCTTTCGGCGGACGGATCCTTAATATGGTCTTATCCCAAATATATGTCCTGCATGTTACGAATCTTCACGAAGGCTAGACTGATATCAAGCAACACACACAACTAGATTAAACGCAAAGGGGAATCTATGTTACCCTTCATCTCTCACGTAATTTACAAGAAAATAGTACGTAAGTTATGGATGTGAAAACTCATTCGCATTTGATGTTTTATCTTGACTAATGTAGAAGTACATTCAGAATTCACGAAACAAACATGTCCCATGTCAAAGTGTTCAAGAAAAACTCACTCATATCACACCATAACGGTATATTAAAGTGCACTCTTTCGGCGGACGGATCCATAATATAGTCTTACCCCAAATAGAAGTCCTGCATGTTACAAATCTTCACGAAGGCTAGACTGATATCAAGCAACACAAACAAATGGAATAACCACAAAGGGGAATGTATGTTACCCTTTCATCTCCGTCACGTAAGTTACAAGAAAATAATACGTAAGTTATGGGTATGAAAACTCATTCCCATTTGACGTTTTATCTTGTCTAATGCAGAAATATATTCAGTATTCACGAAAAAAACATGTCCCATGTCAAAGTGATCGAGAGAAACTCACGCATATCACACCAAAACGGTATTGTCAAGTGCACTCTTTCGGCGGACGGATCCTTAATATAATCTTACCCCAAATAGGTGTTCTGCATGCTACAAATCTTCACGAAGGCTTGACTGATATCATGCAACAAACACAACTAGATTAACCGCAAAGGGGAATGTATGTTTCCAATACATCTCCGTCACGTAAGTTACAAGAAAATAATTCGTAACTTATGGGTGTGAAAACTCATTCCCACTTGATGTTTTATTTTGTCTAATGTAGTAATACATTCAGTATTCAAGAGACAAACATGTCAAATGTCAAAGTGTTCGAGAAAAACTCAAACATATCACACGAAAACGGTATTATCAAGTGCACTCTTTCGGCGGACGGATCCTTAATATTGTTTTACCCCAAATAGAAGTCCTGCATGCTACTAATCTTCAAGAAGGTTAGACTGTTATCAAACAACACACACAAATAGTTTAACCACAAAGGGGAATGTATGTTACCCTTTCATCTCCGTCACGTAAGTTACAAGAAAAAATACGTAATTTATTGGTATGAAAACTCATTCATATTAGATGTTTTATCTTGTCTAATGCAGTAGTACTTTCAGTATTCACGAGACAAATATGTCCCATGTCAAAATGTTCGAGAAAACTCACGCTTATCACACTAAAACGGTATTTTCAAGTGCACTCTTTCGGCGGACGAATCCTTAATATAGTCTTACCCCAAATAGAAGTCCTGCATGTTACAAATCTTCACGAAGGCTAGACTGTTATCATGCAACACACACAACTACATTAACCACAAAGGGGAATGTATGTTACCCTTTCATCTCCGTCACGTAAGTTACAAGAAAATAATACGTATGTTATGGGTGTGAAAACTCTTTCCCATTTGACGTTTTATCTTGTCTAATGCAGAAATACATTCAGTATTCACGAAAAAAACATATATCATGTCAAAGTGATCGAGAGAAACTCACGCATATCACACCAAAACGGTATTGTCAAGTGCACTCTTTCGGCGGACGGATCCTTAATATGGTCTTACCCCAAATAGATGTCCTGCATTTTACAAATCTTCACGAAGGCTAGACTGATATCAAGCAACACACACAACTACATTAACCACAAAGGGAAATGTATGTTACCCTTTCATCTCCGCCACGTAAGTTACAAGAAAATAGTACGTAAGATATGGGTGTGAAAACTCATTCCCACTTGATGTTTTATTTTGTCAAATGCAGTAATACATTCAGTATTCAAGAGACAAACATGTCCCATGTCAAAGTGTTAGTGAAAAACTCACACATATCACACCAAAACGGTATTTTCAAGTGCACTCTTTCGGCGGACGGATCCTTAATATTGTCTTACCCCAAATAGATGTCCTGCATGCTACTAATCTTCAAGAAGACTAGACTGATATCAAGCAACACACACAACTAGATAAACCACAAATAGGTATGTATGTTACCTTTTCATCTCAGTCACGTAAGTTACACAAAAATAGTACGTAATTTATTGGTATGAAAACTCATTCCCATTTGATGTTTTATCTTGTCTTATGCAGAAGTACATTCATTATTCATGAGACAAATATGTCCCATATCAAAGCGTTCGAAAATAACTCACTCATATCACACCATAACGGTATATTAAAGTGCACTCTTTCGGCGGACGGATCCATAATATAGACTTACCCCAAATAGAAGTCCTGCATGTTACAAATCTTCACGAAGGCTAGACTGATATCAAGCAACACAAACAAATACAATAACCACAAAGGGGAATGTATGTTACCCTTTCATCTCCGTCACGTAAGTTACAAGAAAATAATACGTAAGTTATGGGTATGAAAACTCTTTCCCATTTGACGTTTTATCTTGTCTAATGCAGAAATACATTCAGTATTCACGAAACTAACATGTCCCATGTCAAAGTGATCGAGAGACACTCACGCATATCACACCAAAACGGTATTGTCAAGTGCACTCTTTCGGCGGACGGATCCTTAATATGGTCTTATCCCAAATAGATGTCCTGGATTTTACGAATCTTCAGGAAGGCTAGACTAATATCAAGCAACACACACAACTACATTAACCACAAAGGAGAATGTATGTTACCCTTTCATCTCCGTCACTTAACTTACAAGAAAATAATACGTAACTTATGGGTATGAAAACTCATTCCCATTTGTCGTTTTATCTTGTCTAATGCAGAAATACATTCAGTATTAACGAAAAAACGTAACTCATGTCAAAGTGATCGAGAGAAACTCACGCATATCACACCAAAATGGTATTGTCAAGTGCACTCTTTCGGCGGACGGATCCTTAATATGGTCTTATCCCAAATATATGTCCTGCATGTTACGAATCTTCACGAAGGCTAGACTGATATCAAGCAACACACACAACTAGATTAAACGCAAAGGGGAATCTATGTTACCCTTCATCTCTCACGTAATTTACAAGAAAATAGTACGTAAGTTATGGATGTGAAAACTCATTCGCATTTGATGTTTTATCTTGACTAATGTAGAAGTACATTCAGTATTCAAGAAACAAACATGTCCCATGTCAAAGTGTTCGAGAAAAACTCACGCATATCACACCATAACGGTATATTCAAGTGCACTCTTTCGGCGGACGAATCCATAATATAGTCTTACCCAAAATGTAAGTCATGCATGTTACAAATCTTCAAGAAGGCTAGACTGATATCAAGCAACACAAACAAATAGAATAACCACAAAGGGGAATGTATCTTACCCTTTCATCTCCGTCACTTAACTTACAAGAAAATAATACGTAAGTTATGGGTATGAAAACTCATTCCCATTTGTCGTTTTATCTTGTCTAATGCAGAAATACATTCAGTATTCACGAAAAAAACATATCTCATGTCAAAGTGATCGAGAGAAACTCACGCATATCACACCATAACGGTATATTAAAGTGCACTCTTTCGGCGGACGGATCCATAATATAGTCTTACCCCAAATAGAAGTCCTGCATGTTACAAATCTTCACGAAGGCTAGACTGATATCAAGCAACACAAACAAATGGAATAACCACAAAGGGGAATGTATTTTACCCTTTCATCTATGTCACTTAACTTACAAGAAAATAATACGTAAGTTATGGGTATGAAAACTCATTCCCATTTGTCGTTTTAACTTGTCTAATGCAGAAATACATTCAGTATTCACGAAAAAAACATATCTCATGTCAAAGTGATCGAGAGAAACTCACGCATATCACACCAAAATGGTATTGTCAAGTGCACTCTTTCGGCGGACGGATCCTTAATATGGTCTTACCCCAAATATATGTCCTGCATGTTACGAATCTTCACGAAGGCTACACTGATATCAAGCAACACACACAACTAGATTAAGCGCAAAGGGGAATCTATGTTACCCTTCATCTCTGTCACGTAATTTACAAGAAAATAGTACGTAAGTTATGGATGTGAAAACTCATTCGCATTTCATGTTTTATCTTGACTAATGTAGAAGTACATTCAGAATTCACGAAACAAACATGTCCCATGTCAAAGTGTTCGAGAAAAACTCACTCATATCACACCATAACGGTATATTAAAGTGCACTCTTTCGGCGGACGGATCCGTAATATAGTCTTACCCCAAATAGAAGTCCTGCATGTTACAAATCTTCACGAAGGCTAGACTGATATCAAGCAACACAAACAAATGGAATAACCACAAAGGGGAATGTATGTCACCCTTTCATCTCCGTCACGTAAGTTACAAAAAAATAATACGTAAGTTATGGGTGTGAAAACTCATTCCCACTTGATGTTTTATTTTGTCTAATGTAGTAATACATTCAGTATTCAAGAGACAAACATGTCAAATGTCAAAGTGTTCGAGAAAAACTCAAACATATCACACGAAAACGGTATTATCAAGTGCACTCTTTCGGCGGACGGATCCTTAATATTGTTTTACCCCAAATAGAAGTCCTGCATGCTACTAATCTTCAAGAAGGTTAGACTGTTATCAAACAACACACACAAATAGTTTAACCACAAAGGGGAATGTATGTTACCCTTTCATCTCCGTCACGTAAGTTACAAGAAAAAATACGTAATTTATTGGTATGAAAACTCATTCATATTAGATGTTTTATCTTGTCTAATGCAGTAGTACTTTCAGTATTCACGAGACAAATATGTCCCATGTCAAAATGTTCGAGAAAACTCACGCTTATCACATTAAACGGTATTTTCAAGTGCACTCTTTCGGCGGACGAATCCTTAATATAGTCTTACCCCAAATAGAAGTCCTGCATGTTACAAATCTTCACGAAAGCTAGACTGTTATCATGCAACACACACAACTACATTAACCACAAAGGGGAATGTATGTTACCCTTTCATCTCCGTCACGTAAGTTACAAGAAAATAATACGTATGTTATGGGTATGAAAACTCTTTCCCATTTGACGTTTTATCTTGTCTAATGCAGAAATACATTCAGTATTCACGAAAAAAACATATATCATGTCAAAGTGATCGAGAGAAACTCACGCATATCACACCAAAACGGTATTGTCAAGGCACTCTTTCGGCGGACGGATCCTTAATATGGTCTTACCCCAAATAGATGTCCTGCATTTTACAAATCTTCACGAAGGCTAGACTGATATCAAGCAACACACACAACTACATTAACCACAAAGGGGAATGTATGTTACCCTTTCATCTCCGTCACTTAACTTACAAGAAAATAATACGTAAGTTAAGGGTATGAAAACTCATTCCCATTTGTCGTTTTATCTTGTCTAATGCAGAAATACATTCAGTATTCACGAAAAAACGTAACTCATGTCAAAGTGATCGAGAGAAACTCACGCATATCACACCAAAATGGTATTGTCAAGTGCACTCTTTCGGCGGACGGATCCTTAATATGGTCTTACCCCAAATATATGTCCTGCATGTTACGAATCTTCACGAAGGCTAGACTGATATCAAGCAACACACACAACTAGATTAAACGCAAAGGGGAATCTATGTTACCCTTCATCTCTGTCACGTAATTTACAATAAAATAGTACGTAAGTTATGGATGTGAAAACTCATTCGCATTTGATGTTTTATCTTGACTAATGTAGAAGTACATTAAGAATTCACGAAACAAACATGTCCCATGTCAATGTGTTCGAGAAAAACTCACGCATATCACACCATAACGGTATATTAAAGTGCACTCTTTCGGCGGATGGATCCATAATATAGTCTTACCCCAAATAGGTGTCCTACAAATCTTCACGAAGGCTAGACTGATATCCTGCAACAAACACAACTAGATTAATCGCAAACAGGAATGTATGTTTCAAATTCATCTCCGTCACGTAAGTTACAAGAAAATAATTCGTAAGTTATGGGTGTAAAAACTCATTCCCACTTGATGTTTTATTTTGACTAATGTAGTAATACATTCAGTATTCAAGAGACAAACATGACAAATAACTCAAACATATCACACGAAAACGGTATTATCAAGTGCACTCTTTCGGCGGACGGATCCTTAATATTGTCTTACCCCAAATAGAAGTCCTGCATGCTACTAATCTTCAAGAAGGCTAGACTGTTATCAAACAACACACACAAATAGATTAACCACAAAGGGGAATGTATGTTACCCTTTCATCTCCGTCACGTAAGTTACAAGAAAAAATACGTAATTTATTGGTATGAAAACTCATTCATATTAGATGTTTTATCTTGACTAATGCAGTAGAACATTCAGTATTCACGAGACAAATATGTCCCATCTCAAAGTGTTCGAGAAAACTCACGCTAATCACACTAAAACGGTATTTTCAAGTGCACTCTTTCGGCGGACGGATCCTTAATATAGTCTTACCCCAAATAAAAGTCCTGCATGTTACAAATCTTCACGAAGGCTAGACTGTTATCATGCAACACACACAAATAGATTAACCGCAAAGGGGAATGTATGTTACCCTTTCATCTCCGTCACGTAAGTTACAAGAAAATAATACGTATGTTATGGGTGTGAAAACTCATTCCCACTTGATGTTTTATTTTGTCTAATGCAGTAATACATTCAGTATTCACGAGACAAATATGTCCCATATCAAAGTGTTCGAGAAAATTCACGCTTATCACACTAAAACGATATTTCCAAGTGCACTCTTTCGGTGGACGGATCCTTAATATGGTCTTACCCCAAATAAATGTCCTGCGTTCTACAAATCTTCACGAAGAATAGACTGATATCAAGCAACACACACAAATAGATTAACCACAAAGGGGAATGTATGTTACCCTTTCATCTCCGTCACATAAGTTACAAGAAAATAGTACGTAAGTTATGGATGTCAAAACTCATTCGCATTTGATGTTTTATATTGACTAATGTAGAAGTACATTCAGTATTCACGAAACAAACATGTCCCATGTCAAAGTGTTCGAGAAAAACTCACTCATATCACACCATAACGGTATATTCAAGTGCACTCTTTCGGCGGACGGATCCTTAATATAGTCTTACCCCAAATAAAAGTCCTGCATGTTACAAATCTTCACGAAGGCTAGACTGTTATCATGCAACACACACAAATAGATTAACCGCAAAGGGGAATGTATGTTACCCTTTCATCTCCGTCACGTAAGTTACAAGAAAATAATACGTATGTTATGGGTATGAAAACTCTTTCCCATTTGACGTTTTATCTTGTCTAATGCAGAAGTATATTCAGTATTCACGAAACAAACATGTCCCATGTCAAAGTGATCGAGAGACACTCACGCATATCACACCAAAACGGTACTGTCAAGTGCTCTCTTTCGGCGAACGGATCCTTAATATGGTCTTATCCCAAATAGATGTCCTGCATGTTACGAATTTTCACGAAGGCTAGTCTGATATCAAGCAACACACACAATTACATTAACCACAAAGGGGAATGTATGTTACCCTTTCATCTCCGTCACGTAAGTTACAAGAAAATAATACGTATGTTATGGGTATGAAAACTCTTTCCCATTTGACGTTTTATCTTGTCTAATGCAGAAATACATTCAGTATTCACGAAAAAAACATGTATCATGTCAAAGTGATCGAGAGAAACTCACGCATATCACACCAAAACGGTATTATCAAGTGCACTCTTTCGGCGGACGGATCCTTAATATGGTCTTACCCCAAATAGATGTCCTGCATTTTACAAATCTTCACGAAGACTAGACTGATATCAAGCAACACACACAACTACATTAACCACAAAGGGAAATGTATGTTACCCTTTCATCTCCGCCACGTAAGTTACAAGAAAATAGTACGTAAGATATGGGTGTGAAAACTCATTCCCACTTGATGTTTTATTTTGTCTAATGCAGTAATACATTCAGTATTCACGAGACAAACATGTCCCATGTCAAAGTGTTAGTGAAAAACTCACACATATCACACCAAAACGGTATTTTCAAGTGCACTCTTTCGGCGGACGGATCCTTAATATTGTCTTACCCCAAATAGATGTCCTGCATGCTACTAATCTTCAAGAAGACTAGACTGATATCAAGCAACACACACAACTAGATAAACCACAAATAGGTATGTATGTTACCTTTTCATCTCCGTCACGTAATTTACACAAAAATAGTACGTAATTTATTGGTATGAAAACTCATTCCCATTTGATGTTTTTTCTTGTCTTATGCAGAAGTACATTCAGTATTCACGAGACAAATATGTCCCATATCAAAGTGTTCGAAAAAAACTCACGCATATCACACCATAACGGTATATTCAAGTGCACTCTTTCGGCGGACGGATCCATAATATAGTCTTACCCCAAATAGAAGTCCTGCATGTTACAAATCTTCACGAAGGCTAGACTGATATCAATCAACACAAACAAATAGAATAACCACAAAGGGGAATGTATGTTACACTTTCATCTCCGTCACGTAAGTTACAAGAAAATAATACGTATGTTATGGTTATGAAAACTCTTTCCCATTTGACGTTTTATCTTGTCTAATGCAGAAATACATTCAGTATTCACGAGACTAACATGTCCCATGTCAAAGTGATCGAGAGACACTCACGCATATCACACCAAAACGGTATTGTCAAGTGCACTCTTTCGGCGGACGGATCCTTAATATGGTCTTATCCCAAATAGATGTCCTGCATGTTGCGAATCTTCAAGAAGGCTAGACTGATATCAAGCAACACACACAACTACATTAACCACAAAGGGGAATGTATGTTACCCTTTCATCTCCGTCACTTAACTTACAAGAAAATAATACGTAAGTTATGGGTATGAAAACTCATTCCCATTTGATGTTTTATCTTGTCTTATGCAGAAGTACATTCAGTATTCACGAGACAAATATGTCCCATATCAAAGTGTTCGAGAAAACTCACGCTTATCACACTAAAACGATATTTTCAAGTGCACTCTTTCGGCGGACGAATCCATAATATAGTCTTACCCCAAATGTAAGTCCTGCATGTTACAAATCTTCAAGAAGGCTAGACTGATGTCAAGCAACACAAACAAATAGAATAACCACAATGGGGAATGTATGTTACCCTTTCATCTCCGTCACGTAAGTTACAAGAAAATAATACGTATGTTATGGTTATGAAAACTCTTTCCCATTTGACGTTTTATCTTGTCTAATGCAGAAATACATTCAGTATTCACGAGACAAATATGTCCCATATCAAAGTGTTCGAGAAAATTCACGCTTATCACACTAAAACGATATTTTCAAGTGCACTCTTTCGGTGGACGGATCCTTAATATGGTCTTACCCCAAATAAATGTCCTGCGTTCTACAAATCTTCACGAAGAATAGACTGATATCAAGCAACACACACAAATAGATTAACCACAAAGGGGAATGTATGTTACCCTTTCATCTCCGTCACACAAGTTACAAGAAAATAGTACGTAAGTTATGGATTTCAAAACTCATTCGCATTTGATGTTTTATATTGACTAATGTAGAAGTACATTCAGTATTCACGAAACAAACATGTCCCATGTCAAAGTGTTCGAGAAAAACTCACTCATATCACACCATAACGGTATATTCAAGTGCACTCTTTCGGCGGACGGATCCTTAATATAGTCTTACCCCAAATAAAAGTCCTGCATGTTACAAATCTTCACGAAGGCTAGACTGTTATCATGCAACACACACAAATAGATTAACCGCAAAGGGGAATGTATGTTACCCTTTCATCTCCGTCACGTAAGTTACAAGAAAATAATACGTATGTTATGGGTATGAAAACTCTTTCCCATTTGACGTTTTATCTTGTCTAATGCAGAAGTATATTCAGTATTCACGAAACAAACATGTCCCATGTCAAAGTGATCGAGAGACACTCACGCATATCACACCTAAACGGTACTGTCAAGTGCTCTCTTTCGGCGGACGGATCCTTAATATGGTCTTATCCCAAATAGATGTCCTGCATGTTACGAATTTTCACGAAGGCTAGTCTGATATCAAGCAACACACACAATTACATTAACCACAAAGGGGAATGTATGTTACCCTTTCATCTCCGTCACGTAAGTTACAAGAAAATAATACGTATGTTATGGGTATGAAAACTCTTTCCCATTTGACGTTTTATCTTGTCTAATGCAGAAATACATTCAGTATTCACGAAAAAAACATGTATCATGTCAAAGTGATCGAGAGAAACTCACGCATATCACACCAAAACGGTATTATCAAGTGCACTCTTTCGGCGGACGGATCCTTAATATTGTCTTACCCCAAATAGATGTCCTGCATGCTACTAATCTTCAAGAAGACTAGACTGATATCAAGCAACACACACAACTAGATAAACCACAAATAGGTATGTATGTTACCTTTTCATCTCCGTCACGTAATTTACACAAAAATAGTACGTAATTTATTGGTATGAAAACTCATTCCCATTTGATGTTTTTTCTTGTCTTATGCAGAAGTACATTCAGTATTCACGAGACAAATATGTCCCATATCAAAGTGTTCGAAAAAAACTCACGCATATCACACCATAACGGTATATTCAAGTGCACTCTTTCGGCGGACGGATCCATAATATAGTCTTACCCCAAATAGAAGTCCTGCATGTTACAAATCTTCACGAAGGCTAGACTGATATCAATCAACACAAACAAATAGAATAACCACAAAGGGGAATGTATGTTACACTTTCATCTCCGTCACGTAAGTTACAAGAAAATAATACGTATGTTATGGTTATGAAAACTCTTTCCCATTTGACGTTTTATCTTGTCTAATGCAGAAATACATTCAGTATTCACGAGACTAACATGTCCCATGTCAAAGTGATCGAGAGACACTCACGCATATCACACCAAAACGGTATTGTCAAGTGCACTCTTTCGGCGGACGGATCCTTAATATGGTCTTATCCCAAATAGATGTCCTGCATGTTGCGAATCTTCAAGAAGGCTAGACTGATATCAAGCAACACACACAACTACATTAACCACAAAGGGGAATGTATGTTACCCTTTCATCTCCGTCACTTAACTTACAAGAAAATAATACGTAAGTTATGGGTATGAAAACTCATTCCCATTTGATGTTTTATCTTGTCTTATGCAGAAGTACATTCAGTATTCACGAGACAAATATGTCCCATATCAAAGTGTTCGAGAAAACTCACGCTTATCACACTAAAACGATATTTTCAAGTGCACTCTTTCGGCGGACGAATCCATAATATAGTCTTACCCCAAATGTAAGTCCTGCATGTTACAAATCTTCAAGAAGGCTAGACTGATGTCAAGCAACACAAACAAATAGAATAACCACAATGGGGAATGTATGTTACCCTTTCATCTCCGTCACGTAAGTTACAAGAAAATAATACGTATGTTATGGTTATGAAAACTCTTTCCCATTTGACGTTTTATCTTGTCTAATGCAGAAATACATTCAGTATTCACGAGACAAATATGTCCCATATCAAAGTGTTCGAGAAAATTCACGCTTATCACACTAAAACGATATTTTCAAGTGCACTCTTTCGGTGGACGGATCCGTAATATGGTCTTACCCCAAATAAATGTCCTGCGTTCTACAAATCTTCACGAAGAATAGACTGATATCAAGCAACACACACAAATAGATTAACCACAAAGGGGAATGTATGTTACCCTTTCATCTCCGTCACACAAGTTACAAGAAAATAGTACGTAAGTTATGGATTTCAAAACTCATTCGCATTTGATGTTTTATATTGACTAATGTAGAAGTACATTCAGTATTCACGAAACAAACATGTCCCATGTCAAAGTGTTCGAGAAAAACTCACTCATATCACACCATAACGGTATATTCAAGTGCACTCTTTCGGCGGACGGATCCTTAATATAGTCTTACCCCAAATAAAAGTCCTGCATGTTACAAATCTTCACGAAGGCTAGACTGTTATCATGCAACACACACAAATAGATTAACCGCAAAGGGGAATGTATGTTACCCTTTCATCTCCGTCACGTAAGTTACAAGAAAATAATACGTATGTTATGGGTATGAAAACTCTTTCCCATTTGACGTTTTATCTTGTCTAATGCAGAAGTATATTCAGTATTCACGAAACAAACATGTCCCATGTCAAAGTGATCGAGAGACACTCACGCATATCACACCTAAACGGTACTGTCAAGTGCTCTCTTTCGGCGGACGGATCCTTAATATGGTCTTATCCCAAATAGATGTCCTGCATGTTACGAATTTTCACGAAGGCTAGTCTGATATCAAGCAACACACACAATTACATTAACCACAAAGGGGAATGTATGTTACCCTTTCATCTCCGTCACGTAAGTTACAAGAAAATAATACGTATGTTATGGGTATGAAAACTCTTTCCCATTTGACGTTTTATCTTGTCTAATGCAGAAATACATTCAGTATTCACGAAAAAAACATGTATCATGTCAAAGTGATCGAGAGAAACTCACGCATATCACACCAAAACGGTATTATCAAGTGCACTCTTTCGGCGGACGGATCCTTAATATTGTCTTACCCCAAATAGATGTCCTGCATGCTACTAATCTTCAAGAAGACTAGACTGATATCAAGCAACACACACAACTAGATAAACCACAAATAGGTATGTATGTTACCTTTTCATCTCCGTCACGTAAGTTACACAAAAATAGTACGTAATTTATTGGTATGAAAACTCATTCCCATTTGATGTTTTTTCTTGTCTTATGCAGAAGTACATTCAGTATTCACGAGACAAATATGTCCCATATCAAAGTGTTCGAAAAAAACTCACGCATATCACACCATAACGGTATATTCAAGTGCACTCTTTCGGCGGACGGATCCATAATATAGTCTTACCCCAAATAGAAGTCCTGCATGTTACAAATCTTCACGAAGGCTAGACTGATATCAATCAACACAAACAAATAGAATAACCACAAAGGGGAATGTATGTTACCCTTTCATCTCCGTCACGTAAGTTACAAGAAAATAATACGTATGTTATGGTTATGAAAACTCTTTCCCATTTGACGTTTTATCTTGTCTAATGCAGAAATACATTCAGTATTCACGAGACTAACATGTCCCATGTCAAAGTGATCGAGAGACACTCACGCATATCACACCAAAACGGTATTGTCAAGTGCACTCTTTCGGCGGACGGATCCTTAATATGGTCTTATCCAAAATAGATGTCCTGCATGTTACGAATCTTCAAGAAGGCTAGACTGATATCTCGTAAGTTACAACACTCACACTAATGCTACATTCAGTATTTACATGTCCCATGTCAAAGTGGGATATCACACCAAAACGGTCAAGTGCACTCTTTCGGCGGACGGATCCTCTTCATGTCCTCCGTACATCTTTAGACTTCAAGCAACACACACAAAGAAATGTATGTTAATCTCCGTCACGTAAGTTATACGGGTATGAAAACTCATTCCCATTTGATGTTTTATCTTGTCTTATGCAGAAGTACATTCAGTATTCACGAGACAAATATGTCCCATATCAAAGTGTTCGAGAAAACTCACGCTTATCACACTAAAACGGTATTTTCAAGTGCACTCTATCGGTGGACGGATCCTTAATATGGTCTTACCCCAAATAGATGTCCTCCGTTCTACAAATCTTCACGAAGAATAGACTGATATCAAGCAACACACACAACTACATTAACCACAAAGGGAAATGTATGTTACCCTTTCATCTCCGCCACGTAAGTTACAAGAAAATAGTACGTAAGATATGGGTGTGAAAACTCATTCCCACTTGATGTTTTATTTTGTCTAATGCAGTAATACATTCAGTATTCACGAGACAAACATGTCCCATGTCAAAGTGTTAGTGAAAAACTCACACATATCACACCAAAACGGTATTTTCAAGTGCACTCTTTCGGCGGACGGATCCTTAATATTGTCTTACCCCAAATAGATGTCCTGCATGCTACTAATCTTCAAGAAGACTAGACTGATATCAAGCAACACACACAACTAGATAAACCACAAATAGGTATGTATGTTACCTTTTCATCTCCGTCACGTAATTTACACAAAAATAGTACGTAATTTATTGGTATGAAAACTCATTCCCATTTGATGTTTTTTCTTGTCTTATGCAGAAGTACATTCAGTATTCACGAGACAAATATGTCCCATATCAAAGTGTTCGAAAAAAACTCACGCATATCACACCATAACGGTATATTCAAGTGCACTCTTTCGGCGGACGGATCCATAATATAGTCTTACCCCAAATAGAAGTCCTGCATGTTACAAATCTTCACGAAGGCTAGACTGATATCAATCAACACAAACAAATAGAATAACCACAAAGGGGAATGTATGTTACCCTTTCATCTCCGTCACGTAAGTTACAAGAAAATAATACGTATGTTATGGTTATGAAAACTCTTTCCCATTTGACGTTTTATCTTGTCTAATGCAGAAATACATTCAGTATTCACGAGACTAACATGTCCCATGTCAAAGTGATCGAGAAAACTCACGCTTATCACACTAAAACGGTATTTTCAAGTGCACTCTATCGGTGGACGGATCCTTAATATGGTCTTACCCCAAATAGATGTCCTCCGTTCTACAAATCTTCACGAAGGCTTGACTGATATCATGCAACAAACACAACTAGATTAACCGCAAAGGGGAATGTATGTTTCCAATTCATCTCCGTCACGTAAGTTACAAGAAAATAATTCGTAAGTTATGGGTGTGAAAACTCATTCCCACTTGATGTTTTATTTTGTCTAATGTAGAAATACATTCAGTATTCAAGAGACAAACATGTCAAATGTCAAAGTGTTCGAGAAAAACTCAAACATATCACACGAAAACGGTATTATCAAGTGCACTCTTTCGGCGGACGGATCCTTAATATTGTCTTACCCCAAATAGAAGTCCTGCATGCTACTAATCTTCAAGAAGGCTAGACTGTTATCAAACAACACACACAAATATATTAACCACAAAGGGGAATGTATGTTACCCTTTCATCTCCGTCACGTAAGTTACAAGAAAAAATACGTAATTTATTGGTATGAAAACTCATTCATATTAGATGTTTTATCTTGTCTAATGCAGTAGTACTTTCAGTATTCACGAGACAAATATGTCCCATGTCAAAATGTTCGAGAAAACTCACGCTTATCACACTAAAACGGTATTTTCAAGTGCACTCTTTCGGCGGACGAATCCTTAATATAGTCTTACCCCAAATAGAAGTCCTGCATGTTACAAATCTTCACGAAGGCTAGACTGTTATCATGCAACACACACAACTACATTAACCACAAAGGGGAATGTATGTTACCCTTTCATCTCCGTCACGTAAGTTACAAGAAAATAATACGTAAGTTATGGTTATGAAAACTCATTCCCATTTGACGTTTTATCTTGTCTAATGCAGAAATACATTCAGTATTCACGAAAAAAACATATCTCATGTCAAAGTGATCGAGAGAAACTCACGCATATCACACCAAAACGGTATTGTCAAGTGCACTCTTTAGGCGGACGGATCCTTAATATGGTCTTACCCCAAATATATGTCCTGCAAGTTACGAATCTTCACGAAGGCTAGACTGATATCAAGCAACACACACAACTAGATTAAACGCAAAGGGGAATCTATGTTACCCTTCATCTCTGTCACGTAATTTACAAGAAAATAGTACGTAAGTTATGGATGTGAAAACTCATTCGCATTTGATGTTTTATCTTGACTAATGTAGAAGTACATTCAGTATTCAAGAAACAAACATGTCCCATGTCAAAGTGTTCGAGAAAAACTCACTCATATCACACCATAACGGTATATTCAAGTGCACTCTTTCGGCGGACGGATCCTTAATATAGTCTTACCCCAAATAAAAGTCCTGCATGTTACAAATCTTCACGAAGGCTAGACTGTTATCATGCAACACACACAAACAGATTAACCGCAAAGGGGAATGTATGTTACCCTTTCATCTCCGTCACGTAAGTTACAAGAAAATAATACGTATGTTATGGGTATGAAAACTCTTTCCCATTTGACGTTTTATCTTGTCTAATGCAGAAGTATATTCAGTATTCACGAAACAAACATGTCCCATGTCAAAGTGATCGAGAGACACTCACGCATATCACACCTAAACGGTACTGTCAAGTGCTCTCTTTCGGCGGACGGATCCTTAATATGGTCTTATCCCAAATAGATGTCCTGCATGTTACGAATTTTCACGAAGGCTAGTCTGATATCAAGCAACACACACAATTACATTAACCACAAAGGGGAATGTATGTTACCCTTTCATCTCCGTCACGTAAGTTACAAGAAAATAATACGTATGTTATGGGTATGAAAACTCTTTCCCATTTGACGTTTTATCTTGTCTAATGCAGAAATACATTCAGTATTCACGAAAAAAACATGTATCATGTCAAAGTGATCGAGAGAAACTCACGCATATCACACCAAAACGGTATTATCAAGTGCACTCTTTCGGCGGACGGATCCTTAATATTGTCTTACCCCAAATAGATGTCCTGCATGCTACTAATCTTCAAGAAGACTAGACTGATATCAAGCAACACACACAACTAGATAAACCACAAATAGGTATGTATGTTACCTTTTCATCTCCGTCACGTAATTTACACAAAAATAGTACGTAATTTATTGGTATGAAAACTCATTCCCATTTGATGTTTTTTCTTGTCTTATGCAGAAGTACATTCAGTATTCACGAGACAAATATGTCCCATATCAAAGTGTTCGAAAAAAACTCACGCATATCACACCATAACGGTATATTCAAGTGCACTCTTTCGGCGGACGGATCCATAATATAGTCTTACCCCAAATAGAAGTCCTGCATGTTACAAATCTTCACGAAGGCTAGACTGATATCAATCAACACAAACAAATAGAATAACCACAAAGGGGAATGTATGTTACCCTTTCATCTCCGTCACGTAAGTTACAAGAAAATAATACGTATGTTATGGTTATGAAAACTCTTTCCCATTTGACGTTTTATCTTGTCTAATGCAGAAATACATTCAGTATTCACGAGACTAACATGTCCCATGTCAAAGTGATCGAGAGACACTCACGCATATCACACCAAAACGGTATTGTCAAGTGCACTCTTTCGGCGGACGGATCCTTAATATGGTCTTATCCAAAATAGATGTCCTGCATGTTACGAATCTTCAAGAAGGCTAGACTGATATCAAGCAACACACACAACTACATTAACCACAAAGGGGAATGTATGTTACCCTTTCATCTCCGTCACTTAGCTTACAAGAAAATAATACGTAAGTTATGGGTATGAAAACTCATTCCCATTTGATGTTTTATCTTGTCTTATGCAGAAGTACATTCAGTATTCACGAGACAAATATGTCCCATATCAAAGTGTTCGAGAAAACTCACGCTTATCACACTAAAACGGTATTTTCAAGTGCACTCTATCGGTGGACGGATCCTTAATATGGTCTTACCCCAAATAGATGTCCTCCGTTCTACAAATCTTCACGAAGAATAGACTGATATCAAGCAACACACACAACTACATTAACCACAATGGGAAATGTATGTTACCCTTTCATCTCCGCCACGTAAGTTACAAGAAAATAGTACGTAAGATATGGGTGTGAAAACTCATTCCCACTTGATGTTTTATTTTGTCTAATGCAGTAATACATTCAGTATTCACGAGACAAACATGTCCCATGTCAAAGTGTTAGTGAAAAACTCACACATATCACACCAAAACGGTATTTTCAAGTGCACTCTTTCGGCGGACGGATCCTTAATATTGTCTTACCCCAAATAGATGTCCTGCATGCTACTAATCTTCAAGAAGACTAGACTGATATCAAGCAACACACACAACTAGATAAACCACAAATAGGTATGTATGTTACCTTTTCATCTCCGTCACGTAAGTTACACAAAAATAGTACGTAATTTATTGGTATGAAAACTCATTCCCATTTGATGTTTTTTCTTGTCTTATGCAGAAGTACATTCAGTATTCACGAGACAAATATGTCCCATATCAAAGTGTTCGGAAAAAAACTCACGCATATCACACCATAACGGTATATTCAAGTGCACTCTTTCGGCGGACGGATCCATAATATAGTCTTACCCCAAATAGAAGTCCTGAATGTTACAAATATTCACGAAGGCTAGACTGATATCAATCAACACAAACAAATAGAATAACCACAAAGGGGAATGTATGTTACCCTTTCATCTCCGTCACGTAAGTTACAAGAAAATAATACGTATGTTATGGTTATGAAAACTCTTTCCCATTTGACGTTTTATCTTGTCTAATGCAGAAATACATTCAGTATTCACGAGACTAACATGTCCCATGTCAAAGTGATCGAGAGACACTCACGCATATCACACCAAAACGGTATTGTCAAGTGCACTCTATCGGTGGACGGATCCTTAATATGGTCTTACCCCAAATAGATGTCCTCCGTTCTACAAATCTTCACGAAGAATAGACTGATATCAAGCAACACACACAACTACATTAACCACAAAGGGAAATGTATGTTACCCTTTCATCTCCGCCACGTAAGTTACAAGAAAATAGTACGTAAGATATGGGTGTGAAAACTCATTCCCACTTGATGTTTTATTTTGTCTAATGCAGTAATACATTCAGTATTCACGAGACAAACATGTCCCATGTCAAAGTGTTAGTGAAAAACTCACACATATCACACCAAAACGGTATTTTCAAGTGCACTCTTTCGGCGGACGGATCCTTAATATTGTCTTACCCCAAATAGATGTCCTGCATGCTACTAATCTTCAAGAAGACTAGACTGATATCAAGCAACACACACAACTAGATAAACCACAAATAGGTATGTATGTTACCTTTTCATCTCCGTCACGTAAGTTACACAAAAATAGTACGTAATTTATTGGTATGAAAACTCATTCCCATTTGATGTCTTTTCTTGTCTTATGCAGAAGTACATTCAGTATTCACGAGACAAATATGTCCCATATCAAAGTGTTCGAGAAAACTCACGCTTATCACACTAAAACGGTATTTTCAAGTGCACTCTATCGGTGGACGGATCCTTAATATGGTCTTACCCCAAATAGATGTCCTCCGTTCTACAAATCTTCACGAAGAATAGACTGATATCAAGCAACACACACAAATAGATTAACCACAAAGGGGAATGTATGTTACCCTTTCATCTCCGTCACATAAGTTACAAGAAAATAGTACGTAAGTTATGGATGTCAAAACTCATTCGCATTTGATGTTTTATCTTGACTAATGTAGAAGTACATTCAGTATTCAAGAAACAAACATGTCCCATGTCAAAGTGTTCGAGAAAAACTCACGCATATCACACCATAACGGTATATTAAAGTGCACTCTTTCGGCGGACGAATCCATAATATAGTCTTACCCCAAATGTAAGTCCTGCATGTTACAAATCTTCAAGAAGGCTAGACTGATGTCAAGCAACACAAACAAATAGAATAACCACAAAGGGGAATGTATGTTACCCTTTCATCTCCGTCACGTAAGTTACAAGAAAATAATACGTATGTTCTGGTTATGAAAACTCTTTCCCATTTGACGTTTTATCTTGTCTAATGCAGAAATACATTCAGTATTCACGAAACAAACATGTCCCATGTCAAAGTGATCGAGAGACACTCACGCATATCACACCAAAACGGTTTTGTCAAGTGCACTCTTTCGGCGGACGGATCCTTAATATGGTCTTATCCCAAATAGATGTCCTGCATGTTACGAATCTTCAAGAAGGCTAGACTGATATCAAGCAACACACACAACTACATTAACCACAAAGGGGAATGTATGTTACCCTTTCATCTCCGTCACTTAACTTACAAGAAAATAATACGTAAGTTATGGGTATGAAAACTCATTCCCATTTGACGTTTTATCTTGTCTAATGCAGAAATATATTCAGTATTCACGAAAAAAATATGTCCCATGTCAAAGTGATCGAGAGAAACTCACGCATATCACACCAAAACGGTATTGTCAAGTGCACTCTTTCGGCGGACGGATCCTTAATATGGTCTTACCCCAAATATATGTCCTGCATGTTACGAATCTTCACGAAGGCTAGACTGATATCAAGCAACACACACAACTAGATTAAGCGCAAAGGGGAATATATGTTACCCTTCATCTCTGTCACGTAATTTACAAGAAAATAGTACGTAAGTTATGGATGTGAAAACTCATTCGCATTTGATGTTTTATCTTGACTAATGTAGAAGTACATTCAGAATTCACGAAATAAACATGTCCCATGTCAAAGTGTTCGAGAAAAACTCACGCATATCACACCATAACGGTATATTAAAGTGCACTCTTTCGGCGGACGGATCCATAATATAGTCTTACCCCAAATAGAAGTCCTGCATGTTACAAATCTTCACGAAGGCTAGACTGATATCAAGCAACACAAACAAATGGAATAACCACAAAGGGGAATGTTTGTTACCCTTTCATCTCCGTCACGTAAGTTACAAGAAAATAATACGTAAGTTATGGGTATGAAAACTCATTCCCATTTGACGTTTTATCTTGTCTAATGCAGAAATATATTCAGTATTCACGAAAAAAACATGTCCCATGTCAAAGTGATCGAGAGAAACTCACGCATATCACACCAAAACGGTATTGTCAAGTGCACTCTTTCGGCGGACGGATCCTTAATATAATCTTACCCCAAATAGGTGTCCTGCATGCTACAAATCTTCACGAAGGCTTGACTGATATCATGCAACAAACACAACTAGATTAACCGCAAAGGGGAATGTATGTTACCCTTTCATCTCCGCCACGTAAGTTACAAGAAAATAGTACGTAAGATATGGGTGTGAAAACTCATTCCCTCTTGATATTTTATTTTTTCTAATGCAGTAATACATTCAGTATTCACGAGACAAACATGTCCCATGTCAAAGTGTTCGTGAAAAATTCACACATATCACTCCAAAACGGTATTTTCAAGTGCACTCTTTCGGCGGACGGATCCTTAATATTCTTTTACCCCAAATATATGTCCTGCATGCTACTAATCTTCATGAAGACTAGACTGATATCAAGCAACACACAACTAGATAAACCACAAAGGGGTATGTATGTTACCCTTTCATCTCCGTCACGTAAGTTACAAAAAAATAGTACGTAAGTTATGGGTTTGAAAACACATTCACATTTCAAGTTTTATCTTGTCTAATGCAGTAGTACATTCAGAATTCACGTGACAAACATGTCCCTGTCAAAGTGATCAAACAAATTCACGCCTTTCACACCAAACGGTATTTTCAAGAGCACTTTTTCGGCGGACGGATCCTTAATGTATTCATAACACAAATTGATTTCCTGCATGTTACAAATCTTCAGTAAGGCAAGACTGATATCAAGCTACACACATGAATAGATTAACCAAAAAGGGTTGTGTATGTTACCCTTTCTTCTCCTTCACGTAAGTTACAAGTAATAGTACGTAAGTTTTGGGTGTGAAAACGCATTCCCATTTGATGTTTTATCTTATCTAATGCAGGTGTACATTCTGTATTCACGAAACAAACATGTCCCATGTGAAAGTGATCAAAAAAATTCACGCATGTCACACCAAAATGGTATTTTCAAGTGCACTTTTCCGTCGGACGGATCATTAATGTTGTCATACCCCAAATTGATGTCCTGCATGTTACAAATCTTCAGAAAGGCTAGACTGATATCAAACTACACACATGACTAGATCAACCAAAAAGGGGAATTTACGTTACGCTTTCATCTCCGTCACTTAAGTTACAAGAAAATAATACGTAAGTTTTGGGATTGAAAAGTTATTCCCATATGATGTCTAATGCAGTAGTACATTCAGTGTTCCTAACCCTAACCCAAACCCTAACCCTAACCCTAACCCTAACCGTAACCTTAACCCTAACAATAACCCTAACCCCAACCCTAACATTAACCCTCAACCTAACTCTAACCCTAACCCACAAAGGGGTATTAATGTAATTTACATCTCCGTCACGTAATTTACAAGAAAATAGTATGTAAGTTATGGGTGTGAAAACTCATTCCCATTTGATGTTTTTTCTTGTCAAATGCGATAGTACATTCAATATTCACGAGATAAACATGTCCCTTGTCAAAATGATCGAAAAATGTTCACGCATATCACACCAAAACGGTATTTTCAAGGGCACTCTTTCGGCGGACGGATCCTTAATATGATCTCACCCCAAACAGATGTCATGCATGTTATAAATCTTCACGAAGGCTAGGTTGATATCAAGCTACACACTTAACTAAATTAACCACAAAGGGGAATGTATGTTACGCTTTCATCTCCGTAACGTAAGTTACAAGAAAATAGAACGTAAGTTATGTGTGTGAAAATTAATTCCCATTTGATATTTCATCTTGTCTAATGCAGTAGTACATTAAATATTCACGAGACAAACATGTCCTCTGTCAAAGTGATCAAACAAATCACGCATATCACACTAAAACGGTCTTTTTAAGTGCACTCTTTCGGCGGACGGATCCTTAATGTGATCTCACCCCAAAAAGATATCCTGCGTGTTACACATCTTCACGGAGACTAGACTGATATCAAGCAACACACATAACTAGATTTTCTAAAAAAGTGGAGTGTATGTTACCCTTTCTTCTCCGTCACGTAAGTTCCAAGAAATAGTACGTCCGGTATGTTTGTGAAAACGCATTCCCATTTGATGTTTTATCTTATCTAATGCAGTAGTACATTCAGTATTCACGAAACAAACATGTCCCATGTCAAAGTGATCAAAAAAATTCACTCGTATCACACCAAAACTGTATTTTCAAGTGTACTCTTTCGGCGGACGGATCCTGAATGGGGTCTTACCTCAAATATATGTCTTGCATTTTAAAATTCTTCACTAAGGCTACATTGATATCAAGCTACTCAGATAACTAGATAAACCGTAAAGGGGAATGTATGTTTCCCTTCCATCTCCGTCACGTATATTACAAGAAAATAGTACGTAAGTTATGGGTTTGAAAACACATTCACATTTCATGTTTTATCTTGTCTAATGCAGTAGTATATTCAGAATTCACGTGACATACATGTCCCTGTCAAAGTGATCAAACAAATTCACGTCTTTCACACCAAAACGGTATTTTCAAGTGCACTTTTTCGGCGGACGGATCCTTAATGTATTCATACCACTAATTGATTTCCTGCATGTTACAAATCTTCAGTTAGGCAAGACTGATATCAAGCAACACACATAACTAGATTTACTAAAAAAGTGGAGTGTATGTTTCCCTTTCTTCTCCGTCACGTAAGTTCCAAGAAATAGTACGTCAGGTATGTTTGTGAAAACGCATTCCCATTTGATGTTTTATCTTATCTAATGCAGTGGTACATTCAGTATTCACGAAACAAACATGTCCCATGTCAAAGTGATCAAAACAAATTCACTCGTATCACACCAAAACTGTATTTTCAAGTGTACTCTTTCGGCGGACGGATCCTTAATGGGGTCTTACCTCAAATATTTGTCTTGCATTTTAAAATTCTTCACTAAGGCTACATTGATATCAAGCTACTCAGATAACTAGATAAACCGTAAAGGGGAATGTATGTTTCCCTTCCATCTCCGTCACGTATATTACAAGAAAATAGTACGTAAGTTATGGGTTTCAAAACACATTCACATTTCATGTTTTATCTTGTCTAATGCAGTAGTACATTCAGAATTCACGTGACAAACATGTCCCTGTCAAAGTGATAAAACAAATTCACGCCTTTCACACCAAAACGAGTAGTGATACCGGTTCTTCCAACACCCGTCATGACCCCAGATCAAAGGCTTTTGCGTTTTTTATAAGTAGAATTCCTACGTTTTTTAGCACTAGAGATGAGAGTAAACGTCAAAAGTGATTGATGGGTTTCCTTAGAAAGAGGGTGGCTCCCTCTAGTAACTAATAAGGGAAATAAATGGCTTTTGCGTTTTTTTATAAGTAGAATTCATACGTTTTTTAGCGGGTGATTGTCGACCTCTAGTGACTAATCAGGTACTAATTAGGTAAAAAGTAGGGTAATTAATTAATCCTACGTTTTTTAGCACTAGAGATGAGATTTAGCACTAGGGATGAGAGTAAACGTCAAAGTGATTGATGGGTTTCCTTAGAAAGAGGGTGGCGCTTGCGTTTTTTATAAGTAGAATTTTCTACGTTTTTTAGCACTAGAGATGAGAGTAAACGTCAAAAGTGATTGATGGGTTTGCTTAGAAAGAGGGTGGCGCCCTCTAGTAACTAATGAGGCACTAATAAGGGAAATAAATAGGGTGATTGTCGACCTCTAGTGACTAATCAGGTACTAATTAGGTAAAAAGTAGGGTAATTAATTAAGTACTAATTAGTAACAAATGAGTAGCGAAATTATTGGAGGAGAACGGTAGCAATAACTAAAAATAGTAAATATCGACTAATTAGTATTAAATAGGTGTACGGGGGAGGTGGGAAAGATTTTAGAGTGAAGTGGCGTCCCTGGGGATAAGCGAGGTTAATATCATGACGCGCGGGAAGGTTCTAGAAGGTTCTAGAACCTCCTAGAAGCTTCTAGCCTGGTGCGGTGGCGGGGGCTGGGGATCATCGAGGTTAATCGGCCGGCTTAGATTACGCCCGGCGCGCTGGAGATCAGGAGGGCAAACGAGTGGCCTGGTTTTCACGACTCACTGGTGAATGGGGGTTTCGTATGTCAGGCTGTTGGAGTTTATGTGCGTTGTTTGTCGGAAGGCCGGATAAATGTTTTATTTCGTGTCGCATAGGCGCGCTTGTATTAAGGTTGTGGCGTTGCTGTGGGTATTGGCTGTCAGTGCTGGCTGCGGTACAGCTGATGTTTGGTAACAGCTGATACGCGTGCATCGGCGGTGCAATATCGTTATAGCAGCTGGAGGCCGGAGCTGTCAGAATGGCCTGTGCGCGTGTATTAAGCTTATGGCTTTTGGCGACCGCTGGTGTTTGGTGTTGCAACGACGAATAGGTGGAAATATAGGCATTATTCGTGTGTGAGTTGGAATGCTGGTGGAATACGAAACGAAACACAGAAACAGCAATGAACGGTTCGACATTTTTTTTATTGGTATACAGATGAATTTATTATGAAGACGGAGGCGACGGAAAGGGGTCAAGGGGGTCGGGTGGGGGTGAGCCAAAGCCGTGGCGGCCGGGTGGCTGTGGAGGATAGCCTAAATGAACGGAAAGATGGGCTGGGATGGGTTGCGAAAATGAGGGGAGGATAATTTGAGGACGTGGAAAGATATCAGCAAATGAGAAGGGTTGTGTGAAAGTCTCTTCTGGTTGGGGGGTGTCTGCAGCTAGAAATTGTAAATCGGGGGTGCCACTGTAGCCGTCGTCGAAGTTTTCTTCTGTGTCGTGATGTTGTTGTTGTTGTTGTTGTTGTTCGCTGTAATCGGGGGTGCCACTGTAGCCGTCGTCGAAGTTTTCTTCTGTGTCGGGTTGTTGTTGTTGTTGTTGTTGTTGTTGTCGTCGCGGCTCGACGGCTAAGAGGGGGCGGTGGTGGCGTGGTGACGATGCGAAGCTGATTGGGTGAGGGACAGGTCCGACGAAGTGTATCGTCGATGCGTTAGGCCAGGGGCGATCACGAAGAGGTGTCTGCTGTGGGGAGGAAAAGTTCAATTATCGTCGGGGTGGCGACTACTGGCGCGCGGGGCTCGCCCTGCCGGGTGGCCATTTCGATGAGTGTGGTTGGCAAGGGTTTGTCCCATAAGGAGCCGATTGACTAGTTCGGGCGCCACGATCAATAGGCGATATCTGTGGAGAAGGAAAAAGTGTTAAGGGGCGGTAGTGTGACGTGGTCGGCGACGTCCAAGGTACAATGTGGCCCCAGGCCTATCGGCGCGCGGCCTTCTATCAATCATAATCAGATCGCTTGGGCTCAAATTTATTCTAGATCTATTAATGAAGCCGTTTCGGTGCGAGGGCCTCGCAAGGGTTTGCCCGCGCCCTATATGCAGTGTATCGAAGCCGGCGATGTTTCGTCTGCAAGTATGAAAAAAGTATTAAAGTAACGGCGCGTCTCTTTTTAGGTGGGGGCCCTGTAAAAAAAAAGCATTAAGTCTGTAGCGGGGCGCACGGAAAAGCAGCTATAGGCTTTATCAAAAGTCCGTAATAGGCGTCTGCAAATAAAGGTAAATTAAAAAAAAGTGCTATTTAGTTAGTACCGTTAAACGTACCTTTCGCCGGGGCGGTGTTGGGGTGGGGGTAGACGCATAGGTGGCGGCGGAACAGCACTATTCCCGGAGGCTTGGGGAGGCGTATTCCCGGCGACTTGGGGAGCCCCAATCCCTGCGTTTTGGGGAGGTAGCTCGCTGTAAAAAATAGTTAGTTAGTTAGTGAACGTTATAAAAGAAAGCAGTAATGTGAGTGAGGAAAGTCAGTGTTAGTTGAGTTAGCAAAACGTACCTGGTTTGTAGTTGTTGAGAATCGGCCGCATAATTGCGAACTTGGTCGGTCGGCTCCATAGTGAGAAATGAATTGCGCAGTTGTTGCGCCGCTGTTTTGCGTGCGGTAACGTGTAGCGGCCTAGACACGTACGCCATAGCTTTACATAAGGAGATGACGTCACTGTTTATATAACGCGCTTATGTAACTGTTTGTAAGTGTTTAAAACGACCGTTAAAGGTGAAATGTGAGCAAACTAAGCGGCCTATAATAGTCAGTGGGGTATAGAGAATATTATGGTAACTTTATATTAGGAAATAAAAGAGGCGTTCTGTTAGTGCACTAGGCTGACCGAGAGATTTTTTCAGTTTTAGTAACCTTGTAAGAGTCGGCTGCTTTGCGGCTCGCGTGCGCTCGCTCACGGGGGCCGCGTGCGGGCCGCGTGCAAAGCGCTTATATAGGGGGCTGGTTGGAGAACGTCTATGTGTCGTCGCTGTGGTGTTGTTTACCGTTGCAGTAACTTTGTGTGTTGCAGAGCGTTGTTGATCATGTCGCCGCCGGTCGCTCACGGAGAGGCGCCGCCAAAGAAGGGCAGCAAGCTGAGGGAGGTGCCAACGGTGGCGTCTGGTGGCAAAACGAAACCTGCCTCGGAGGCCAGCGCGAAGGCGCTTCCGACGGCCGACGTGGCGCCTACTTTCGAGGCCGTGGTGAGTGCGTCCGGGGTATCGTTGAAAGAGTTCGTGCTAGCGTGCGATGGCACGTATAAGATTGTTACGCCCGTAACAATCGTTGGCGTGGCTTGGAAAAGTAAATGCACGTACATCGGCTGTGGCGTTTGCAAGCGCAAAGTGAGAGGTCTTGAAAGCGGTGGCCGGGTGTGCGCTGTACACGGTGTGCAGGCAAAGGCGAAGACGTATTTTTCGGTGCGCGTCTTGGTGGAAGACGAAAAGGACGCCGACACTGAGGCCGGCATTTGGATCACCCTGTTCGACGAAGCGATTTCGGCGATCGGCGATTACAATGCCGATCATGTGTCAGGCCTGTTGCCCGACCAGTTGCGCAGTAGCTTTGTGGCGAGCCTGGTTGGCACAGTCTTGGAGCTGACCGTGCACAAGGTCGTGTGGGGTGGCATATTGGACACGTATACGGTCCGTGAGGCGCGGGTCGTGTCGAAGAAGGCGAGCGAGCCCGGCGTGTACGTTTGAATGACTAAAGTTTGGTTAGTGTTCTGTAGGCCGTTGTAATTGCTGCTTTGGTTATTGTTCTGTAGGACGCTGTAATTGCTGCTGCGTTGCGCGGAATTATCGAAGCTGCTGACGAGTGCGCACCCCCTGCCGAGAAGTGCGCTAAGAAGGAAACGACGACGCCACGCTTCGCTGGCGCCACCGACCCTCCACCGATGGCGAGAGAAGAAGAAGAAGAAGGGATGTCGTACTGGCCTGAGGCGGAAGACACGCAGCCCATGCCACCGCACGGGCCGGTGAGCGACGCCGCGACGCCCACGTACGTTGCATTAACCCCGGTGGTGGCGGTGGCAACAGCCGAAGCAGCAGCAGCCGTGCCATTAACCCCGGCGGCGACAGCGGAAGCAGCAGCCGTGCCATCGTCGCCAATGCCGCTGGACGTGTTGTCGGTTTCGTCGGAGGACTTCATTCCGTGGGCCCGCAACAAACGCCCTGTGATCGTGGGCACGATTCAGGCCGACTCGGAATGGAGCGTTCTGCACTCGTACGCCGGTCGGCAGCGCTGTATGATGGCCACGTTTGCCGAGCTAATCGGCGAGCGCGTGATGGACACCGCACGCCAAGAATGTGGTGAGTGCCCCCCCGAAGAGGGGTGCCCCTTCGTTCACATGTGCGGCTACAGGGGAAGGAAGCCGAGCCGGCGGTACAACATTATGTACGAAAACGTGGCGGCCCTGAATGTGTGCTTTTTTCAACATCACTCGACAGCTTTCTACAGCAGACGTTGTTGCTCCCCGCTATTCGTATACTCTCGGTACTGGAGGAGCGTTGCGTGCGCGGCGATCGCGCTTCGGAGGGCTCCCTCATGCGCCAGGTGGCCGACTGGCTCATGGGGACGGATTGGACGGCGCCGTTCGACCGTTCGCTGTTGGAGGTCGCCGTGCAGTATTACCTTGTTGAAAAGGGCATGCCTCGACGTCTGACGTATTCTCCGCCGAACGCTTAATTTTTGCCTATGAACATTGCATTTCGCTATGGCATAAAACCTTATTATTAGTAGTAGTAGGTACGCCGATGAACATTAGCAGGAAATTGAATAGTAAAGCCGATGAACTTAATCGGGCGGCCTATAGTCCGCTGTTGCGCCCCTAAAGCGTTATTATTTACTCCGCTGTGGCATAAGCCCCGCCGAACACTTAGTAGCGATGAACATTTTCATTTTGCTATAGGCCGTTTTAGGAGGCGCAAAGCCTTATTATTTACTCTGCTGTGGCATAAAGCCTCTTTACTGTTTACCGTGGCATAAAGCCTTACTGTGGTGATGTAGTAGTGCGAGACTGCTTAATAAAACGTATGAAAACAAATCAATTCCCGCCTCCTGTTGTTGCCATCCAAAAAAAAAACACGTTGCTGACACTCAATGCCTGTCCAACTACTGCGCACACAAAAAAAACACTCCGGGAGCAGCTGACAGCCGAAATTTCTACTACAAAACGTAAACAAAAACTTTGCCGCCGTATCCGGGCGCCGCTGACAGGCGAACCGGGAGCAGCTGACAGCCGAAATTTCTACTACAAAACGTAAACAAAAACTTTGCCGCCGGGCGCCGCTGACAGGCGAACTGCAAAACGTAAAACGGTCCCTCGACGGGTGGCAGCGCTGCCACCTGTCGGCCACCACAAAAACGTTCCTCCCCTGTCGGCCACGAAAATGTCTCCACCTCGGCGGTCCACGGACGACGGGGGGGGCAGTGCCGCCACCTGACGGTCAGGAATGCGAGAAAACCGCCGCCGTTTAGAAAGCCCCTAGCGGGACGTTAGGGCGGCCTTATAAGTGGCGTCGACGCGCCTCGGTGTGGTTAATAGCGTTCCGAGAGCGCGCCGCCTAGACCGACGATGCACGTGTGTCCGAAATGCGATCGATCGTTCGTCCGTCTATTTCATTTGTCGAAGCATCTAAAAACATGCGGCAGCATTGAATACGTATGCCCGAAATGCGATCGATCGTTCGCGCTGCGCGCCAATATGTTGCGGCATCGGCGAATTTGCGGCGATGCCCGTCTCCCTGCGGCACAGGGAGACGGGCCGACTACGTTACTACCAATCTTCGTGTAACTGTTACGGCCGCTATCTCGAGTCGCCCGTCCTCGTTTCAGACGCCGCGTCATTCGAACGCTTCCTCGACGCCACCCGACAGCCCGACGTTCTGCAGTACGTGATCGCGCAGCGCCCCGACTCGGGGTGGATCGCCGGGTTGGTAACGAACGTTACGTACTTCCTCAACGCCATCATCCACCATCCTATCGGGTGCGCCCGTCAGCAGCCCCTCCCCGCCTATCTGCGCCGCAACGCGGGGCTCGTCAGCCTAGTGAACGATCGCCACAGCCGTCCGTACGCCGACAACCTGTGCCTCTTTCGCTGTCTGGCGCTGCATCGGGGCGCCGACTTTCGCGCTGACGATTTGACGGCCGCCGCCTTAAGGCTCTACGCCGACTACGGCGACTAACCCTACTGCGCGTTCGCCGGCGTCCCGCTGAACGAACTCGGCCGGGTGGAGGCGGCCTTCGAAACGAATGTGACCGTGTATCGGCTGTCGGCGGAGGACGCCACCGCCGAAGTGGTCCGCCGCTCCCTCCATCGCTACCCGACCACCATAAGCGTCAATCTGTTCGAGACGCACTATTCCTTCATAGCCGACGTGTCGCTGTTCTGTCGTTCGTATCGATGCGGCAAGTGCGGCGATGCGCTGTGGCGCACCGCCCATCGGCTGCGACGTCACGAGGCGACGTGCGAGGGCGGCGTTCGCCACGTCTTTCCCGGTGGCGTCTACCATCCGACGCCGTCCGTGTTTCAGCAGCTGGAGGACGAGGGCGTCTACGTGGACGAACGCCTGCGCTACTATCCGTACAGGGCGACGTACGATTATGAGTGCTACTTCGACGATCACGATCTGCCGGCGGACAGCGCCAAATGCCGGTGGATAGCGCGACACGAGCTACTCAGCGTGAGCGTCGCCTCGAACGTCCCCGGGCACGAGACGGCGCGCTGCTTCGTGACGTCCGGCGATTCGGGCGACCTCGCGAAGCGCCTGATCGACGCCCTGGAGGCCATGAGCGAGGCGGCGTGCGCGGCTCTGCGGCCGTCGTCCAACGCGACCTTCGAGGCGATCGACGCGCTCGACGTCGAATGGCGGGCGCACGCGACGGTGGCGGAGGCGGCGCACGATAAGAGCCCGTACACGGTGCTCGGCGACCGTCTGTGGCAGCACCTGCGCCGCCTCCCCGTCCTCGGCTTCAATTCGGGGAAGTACGACTTGAACGTCGTTAAGAAATATCTGACTCCCCTGTTAATGGCCGACGAGGCGCAGAGCATCTCGTCGGCGTTCACGATCAAGCGTCAGAACAACTTCATGTGCCTGGCGACGGCGACGCTCAAGTTCCTGGACATCACCAACTACCTGGCCCCCGGCGTCAGCTACGCCCGGTTTCTGAAGGCCTACAGCTGCGAGGCGACGAAGTGGCACTTCCCCTACGAGTACCTCGACGACCCGCGTAAACTGGCCGACACCCGGCTGCCGCCGCGCGAGGCCTTCTACAGCCGCCTGAAGCGCGAAGGCATCTCCGCCGCCGAATACGAGGGTTGCGGGCGGGTATGGCGCGACGAGGGGATGACGACGCTGCGGGACTACCTCGTGTGGTATAACAATAGGGACGTGGCGCCGTTCCTGGAGGCCGTCGACAAGCAGTTCGCCTTCTATCGGCAGCGCCGCATCGACTTGTTCAAGGACGCCATCAGCGTGCCGGGCCTGACGCTGCTGTACCTGTTCAACGATCTGCCGTCGTCGCTCCACTTCACGCTCTTCAACGAGTCGGACAAGGACCTGCACCGGCTCCTACAGTCGCAGATCGTCGGCGGCCCCTCGATCATTTTCGCGCGCTATCACGAGGCCGGCGTAACCGCCCTTCGGCGCGAGGAGTACGGCGAGTCGGCGCGCCCTGCCGCTCTATTGTCGGCTTCGACGCAAACGGCCTCTACCTATGGGCGATCACGCAGGAGATGCCGACGGGGTGGTACACGCGCCGGCGCGCGGACAACGCCTTTCTGCCGGAGCGCGTACACCGCTACGGCCGCCTGGCCGTCGAGTGGCTGACATGGGAGGCGGCGCGGACGGGGGCCCACATACGTCACCAGCTCAACGGGCGCGAGAAGCGCGTCGGCAAGTACCGGGTCGACGGCTGGTGTGGCGCGACGCGGACGGCGTACCAGTTCCAAGGGTGCTTCTTCCACGGCTGTCCGTGCACGGCGAGGGAGACGAACGCGGTGAACGGTAAGCCGATGAGCCAACTGTACGCCGAGACGGTCGCCGTCACGGCCTACCTTCGCCGCTTCGTCGCCGTCGTCGAGATGTGGGAGTGCCAGTGGCGCGCGACGAGACCGCCGCCGCCGCCGCCGCCGCCGCGGAGCTGGACCGGCGGCGGCGCTGTGACGCGGCCGACGATCCTGAAGGCCGTGCTCGACGGCACGCTGTTCGGCCTCGTCGCGTGCGACATCGCCGTTCCGGCGACGCCTTCGCCGAGATGCAGCCGATCTTCAAGAACGCCTACATCGAGCGCGACGATCTCAGCCCGTTCATGCGTCGCTACGCCGAAACACACGACCTCCTCGTCCGGCCTCAGCGCACGCTCGTGGGGAACTTCTTCGGCGTCAAGATTCTGCTCGCGACACCGCTACTGCGGTGGTATCTGCGGCACGGCCTCGTCGTCGAGCGCGTCTACCAGAACGTCGAGTACGAGCCGGTCGCGTGCTTTCGCCGCTTCGGCGACACGGTCTCCGCCGCGCGACGAGCGGGCGACGACGACCCCGACAAGGCCATCATCGCCGACACGTTTAAACTGCTCGGCAACAGTTCCTACGGGAAAACGATCACGCGCGTCGACCTGCACCGCAACATCAAGTTCTGCACTGCCGCCGGCGCCTCGACGCTGATCAATAATCGTCGCTTCCGTCAGCTCGACGTCGTCGTCCCCGACGGTCTCTACGAGGTGGCGCTGAACAAGCGAACCGTCCGGTACGCGCTGCCCGTACAGATCGGCTACTTCGTCTATCAGTACGCCAAACTGCGCATGCTGGAGTTTTATTACGACTTCATCGCCGCCTACATTCCGCGCCCCCTGTTCCAGTACTGCGCGATGGACACGGACTCGGCGTATTTTAGCCTCGCGGGGCGCCGACTCGACGAGCTCGTGGCGGCGGCCAAGCGCGAACACTACTTTCGACACCGCAGCGAGTGGTTCCCGTCGGAACACTGCGACGCGCACGCGGAGGCGTACTTGCGGTGCAGGCTCGCCGGCCGAGCGTGGGACGCGCCCGACGAGTGTTGCGCGCGTCGGCGCCGGTACGACAAGCGAACGCCGGGCCTCTTCAAAGAGGAATGGTCCGGCCGCGGAATCGTCGCGCTCTGCAGCAAGACGTACTACTGTTTCGGCGGCGACGACGGCGGCGACAAGTACAGTACGAAGGGGCTGAGCAAGCGTCACAACGACGTCGACAAGGACGCCTTCCTCGACGTGCTGCGCCGCCAACGGAGCGGCGGCGGCCGGAACCGCGGCTTCCAAGTGAAGGAGTCGTCCGTGCTGACGTACGTTCAGGAGCGCGCGGCGTTGAGCTACTTCTACGCCAAACGGCGCGTGCTCGACGACGGCGTCACCACGGCGCCGATACTCGGGACCTACCCCTAGGGGACTATGTATGTATGTATGTATGCGTGCGAATAAAAATGCGAACACTCGGTACAGTTTTCATCGTTTATTTAACTTCGGTAATAGCAAGCGATAGCGGTTTCGCAATAATACAACCTCACTACTTCGGTCTTGCCTGCCTAGCGCGGCGAGGAGCCCGCGACCAGCGGGTCAGACAAAGTCGGTTCGGATTATCGGTCGTCTAATAATAACAACAAGCGATAATAGGCAGCGTTCAATGAGGCTTTAGCCAGTCGAATACGAGACAGTCGTTGGCGACCCTATCGGGGCCGAACAGGCACTGGAAGCCGCTTAGCGGCATTCCGCGGCACCGTAAGAGCAGGTAGGTGACGCAATATTGTCCGCACACGTTAGATACGACGCTCTGCAGTCGCTTGTCGTTGTGGGTCCACGAGTCGCAGTTGCGGTTCAGGAAGTCGCGGAAGTCGGCGTGCAGCGGCGGACGGCCGTACAAATCGAAGTACTCGCCTCGCCGGTCGGCGCCCACGTAGACGGCCACCCAGTGCTCTCCCGGTTCGTCGCCGTCGTCGGTGTTGCACACGAACGCCGTCTGGTAGGCGGTGAGCCGCCGCCCCGGCAGCTCGTCTTTGGGCACGACGCCGACGACGATGTTTTTAGTGTACGCGTCGATCGCCAGGCGACGCATCAGCAGAAACGTGTCCATCTAAGAAGTCGTACACGACGTTCCGGTTCTTGTCGACTTCGAGCACCGTCTCGAACTCCCCGTACACGACGACGTTCACCGTCCGGGCGAGCGCGAGCGCGAAGTGGATCTCGGCGCGCAGGTTCCCCGTACGCACGACGTTGAAGTGTTCGCCGTCGCAGACGTCGGGCGACAGGTCGAAGCCGAATATGGTGTAGCCGCTGCCGAACTCGCTGCGCGTCACATCGAACCCCTCGTCCTCGTACGCCTTCCCCGTCGCCGCGAACAGGTTCATATAGCTTCAGATGTAGCGCCGATGCGCGAAGTCCGGCTGCAGCGGCTTGCTCGGCACCTGGCGTGCGTCGACGTAGAGGGCGAAGAAGTTTATGTCGTTGTGCTTCGCGTTGAACGGGTTTTTATCGTAGGCCCCGTTGTAGGCGTCGTTGTCGATCAGGCACATGAACACGCGTCTCGGGAGCGTGCCCAGATAGACGTTCTCGTGCGTATGCGACATCGTACCCTGCGGTATTGAGAGCACCTTGCAGTCGACGCGGCGCATCGGATACTTGGCCGTCCCGTGCGTCAGCGCCTTGATGTGGCCGAGCTGGACGGCCGGGTTCAACTTGACCTTGCGCGCCTGCAGGTAGGCCTCCAGCAGAACGATCTTGATCCCCGGATCGACGACGTCGCCCATGAGCGCGAAGGCGTTCTTGCTTCGCACCAGTCGCATCTTCAGGTCGACGCCGTTCACCAGGCACCGGTTTTGCATGAGCACGTCGACGTGCAGGCGTCCTATCATGTCGAACTCGCGGCTATCGTGTACGAAATCGTGCCGATGCGCGAACCCGCCGTTGTTGTTGTTGGTCGCCTCCATGCGCCCGGCGGTGTCCTTGCACCACAGGTCGGCCTCGAGCTGCGACTTTTTGGCGTCGGGCCCGTAACTGAGCAGTGTCTCGAGGTAGGCCCGAAACGGTTACGTATTCGACGACGGCGTCACGAGCGTGCCGTTCAGCGTCACGTCGACCTGACTGAACATCGAATGCAGGAAATTGCTGACGGGCGTCACGACGCTGTCGTTCGCGAGCATGGTACCGTCCCCCTTCACCACCTTGGCGCGCACGTACAGTCTAACGGACGACAGGTCCAGATGGTCGTCTCCGGAGCCCGTAATGAGAAACTCGATAGGGCCGCCAGCGTCGAGGGCCGTCAGCGGCTGTTGATCGATCCACTGGCCGCTCTCGATGCTCGTCTGCGTCGTCGGAACGCTGAACAGTTCCAGTTCGGACTTTAAGCCCTCGCACGACTGCCGATGCACGAACGCCATCCTACTACGTCTGCTTCGTTCGACGGCTCCTCCTCTTACTGTCCGGCGCCGCCTTGCCGGTCGGCTTTATGTATCGTCGCTTTTTTTCGTAGGCGCCCCCGACGAGAAGGTCGCCGAGGTAAAGCTCTTTACGACTACCACCGATGCACTACTACTACTATTACGCGGGAAATACGTCGTCGCTCGGCCTCTTTCGACGGCGCCTATTCTTGCTGGCCGTCGCCGGCTTGCCGGGCGGCTTTATGCGTCGTCGTCGCTTTTTCGGAGGCGGGGGCCTATTCAGCAGCCCGTCGAGAAGGTCAGCGCCCGCCTCCCTCGCGCGCCTCTTTACCGCCTGTTTCAGATTGCCGCCGGCGACGACGTCCTGCGCAACGCGCACGCCCGTCTTGAGCGCGCGCTTGCCCAGCGCCACGGCCCCTCTCTTGATAAGCGGCATGGCGCTTCGAAACAGGCTGCCGAAGAGATTACCCAGTCCGTGACCCCGCTGCGATCGGGCGCCTACGAACACCGGCAGGCCACCGCCGACCTGCCGCGTGTAGTCCTCGTACACGTTTCGCGTCATCGTCAGAACAGTTTCGACTTGCGCCGTCGGACGTGAAGCGTCGTCACGACTTTTCCGTTCTCGAATGGTATCGACTGACCGAGGTCGTCTCTTATATCTATCTCGATCGAATCGAATTGGCGCCGCAGGAGCGGCGCGTATTGGACGCGGTCGAAGATGTTCGATACGATGCTGCCGTTCAAACCGTGGACGGGGACGGCTCGGATGAGGGGGGCAAATACGTCGCCGACGATGCGCGTCTCCACGATGTCCGTGTACACGATCAGGGTGTCGACGCCGCCGCTCAGGTCCACCGGGTGGCTCGCCTCGCACTCGAACAGGTACCCCGGGGGCAGGGAGCCGCCGTCCGCGGGCGACCCGTAACTCGCGATATAGTTCGACTCGAAGCCTAGTATCTGTTTCAGGCGCCCGTCCCGCGGCATGTTAATTTCGACGCCCGGCGATAGAAGCAACGTCATCCGATTAGTGAAGGCGCTGTACACTATTCGCACCTTGACCGTGTCGGTGCTCAGTTTCGTCAATGCCTCGTTGATTTTGCGCATCAGGTTTTTGGCGTTGCTGTAAAAGCCGTGCGGAATGTTGGCCTGCCTGGCAATTTTTCCCCCGTCCTCGGTGGTGAAAAAGCCCACCTCCCCCGTCTCGCACGCCACGAAGAAGTAGGAGTCCACCGGCCTCACATTGTACCAGCTATGCGTGTACTGTAGCGACACCAGCCCGCATTCCCACTCCCCCGACAGGTCGACGCGCTGCAGCAGATTCGTCGTATAGTGCGTCAACGTGTTTTCGGGGTGCGCCTTCATAGACGCGTTGCTCGGCAACGTGACGTAAAAGTCAGAAGATGCCATCGCGCCTCATAGACCGACTCGGCAGTAGGTAGCCGAGGCAACTACTCAGCAGCGCCGTCCACAGGTTGGAGTCGCCCGTGCCGCGCGTTAGATTGTATATACTGACGACGATCACCGTGTACAGGACGACGATCTGGCACAGGAAGACGATCTCGGCCTTAGGGCATTCGTTGCCACAGAGACGCCAAGGAACGCTCGTGACGGAGGAGGCGTCGAC
The DNA here is from genome assembly GCA_020002185.1 of Paraescarpia echinospica. Lineage (NCBI taxonomy): Eukaryota > Metazoa > Annelida > Polychaeta > Sabellida > Siboglinidae > Paraescarpia > Paraescarpia echinospica. The sequence continues at coordinate 79,418,038 of CM034532.1, read as the reverse complement.
GGCATCGGGCGCACCCACAGAGACGCATGAGTCGTCGGCGGGTGTAGCGACAAATGCGCTTGAGTCGACGGCGGTGGGCGGCTTCTGCATTGGCTGCTACTGCTGCTGCTGCTGTCGTCTCGTCCGTACACATCGCGCTACTGCCGTCCGACGCTACGGCGTCGTTCCTTTATCCGCGCACCATAGAGCGAGTTCGTCGACGGGCGTGGGGGCGTGTACTAATACAGCACGGTCCCCTTATTAAAAAAAAACGAAAAGCCGTTGCACAGTCCCGCCTCGTGCAGTCGCCAGCACCCCGCGTGGCGCATCCAACGCGTCGTCATCCCTTATAGGTCGCGCAGATAAATCATAGAGCGAGTTCGCGGACGTTGCGGGCGACGTCGTTAGCATCGGTCGCAGCGACAACGGTAGCGGCGCCGGCCGTCGGAAGAAAGTCTCCAGCGCTCTGCGTATTCCGTCCAACAACGCGTCGCCATCAGCCCTTATAGTCCACGAGCTCCTTGGCGTCGATCCAGCTATTGAACGAGGCCGGATAGCCGAACCATTTGACGAGCACCTCTTCGCCCTTACCGCGTCGTCGACGACGTCTCTGTAGAACGGCTTCCACCCGATATAGTTTGTCCTTCGCAACGATCACTTTTTGTAGCTCCGGCCCGTACAAGGTGCCGTCCAGTATCGTGCCGGCGTCGTCCATCAGTCGGTAAACAGGAGGGTCGGTCGGGTGCGAATCTACGACGGTGAAGAGCTCTTCGCTCCAGTTAGAGATGTACCCCTTCTTGAAGACGCCCTTCGCCTTGCTGATGCGTACGCGATCCCCCGCTCGCAGTTTCGGTTTGCTTTTGTTTTTTTGACACCTTCCGCCGCCGTACAGACGCTGCCACACGCTCTCCTGATTCGACGCGTCGACGCTCGCCGGTGTCCTACTGATGCTTCGATGGTAGGCGTTGTTGTACGACCGCACGAAGTCCTGCAACGGCTCCACGAACCTCAGCTTCTGATGCTTCGTGAAGTACCTCCACATGCGCGTCTTCAGCGTACGATTAAATCGCTCCACGACGCTCGCCTTCGTCTCCTCGTTGTGCGTCACGAAATGGTGGACGCCGCGCGCCTTCAAAAGCGTCTGAAGGGGCCTGTTCAGAAACTCCGTCCCCATGTCGGTCTGCAGGACGTGCGGCGGCGGCGATGACAGCAGCCCCTCGAAGGCCACGACGAGCGCCGGACCGGATTTGCGCTTCAACGGAACGCACCACGCCCGCTTCGAGAAGACGTCGATGACCGTCAATAGGAACGCTATGCCGTCGTTGTGCTTTTTCAGTTTAGCCACGTCGACGAGATCGGCTTGCCACTGCTGGTTTCGACCGCACACGATAACGCGACGTCGGTTAAATCGGCGCCTAACCGGCTTGTGAAGCGTATAGGCGTCCTGCGCCGCCAGCCACCGCCCGACGACCGGCTTGGGCACCGCGGCCGACCTGTGCAACGCGTCGACGCCGCCATAACTACATGCCCGTTTCGGGTCGAAGTAGGCGCGCTTCAGTCGGCCGTCGCGTTGTTGGCGCTCTCGTTGCGCACCACGAGTCCGCCGGGGCACCACCGCCATGGAGCGCGCGACGCCGACGACGACGACAATACGGCGAACAAGAGGGCGGCGACGATGACCGCCGCAATTACGACGGCTACGACGACGACGAGTACTGATCTTCGGGCGGGGGGCATCCTCTACGAGGTGCGCGCGCTAAAAGCTGGACCACGGCATACGCTCGACGGACCGAGTGCGCCCCTTTCGCTTCTGCTCGCGCTGTATATACGCCCGACGCTGGGGGTTGCCGATGAATTCCATAGGGACGTTCAGCCGCCTTATATGATCGCCGAACGCTTCCCAGCCAACCGGCGCGGGGGACCTCTTACGCGTTCGCATGAGATCGTTCACGAGATCTACCATATTGCTTCCGGCGATAGGCGTACCGTCGTACACGAGCTCCGCTCGATCGTTCCAGCGAATCAGCGGGTCGGCCTTCAGTCTCGTCAACAGGAGGCGGGCCTTTTCTTTCAGCACTTTCGGTACGCTCTTCACGACCTCGCTCTCCATCTCCCCCGGTAACTGATCGGACGTAGGCGGCGGCGGCGGCGGCGACTGATCGGACGACGACTCGTTCTTCACTACGGACACGCGCATCGGCTGCTGCGCGCGAGACGCCTCCATGGCGTTGTAACGACTCAGCAGTTGATTGTCCGCCGCCACCTTTTCGCCTTCGGATAAATCTTTCATATCGCTGTCCAGGCTACTCATCACACGCGACGTGGTCGTGGTCGGTTGCGATAGTAACGGAAGTAGACGCTCCACCAACCGGGGGTCTACCAGCGCCATCTTCTTCGCGTGCTGCATCAACCGAAAGCCTACCTGAGGAGGGGCAGAAAGGTGCTCACCAACGGCGCCAGCAGCGCCGTCAGAAACGCGCCCGAACCCGTCTGCAGGACGGCCCTCTTCCGCTTGATGCCTACTTTTTTCGACGCTAACTTGCGCAAATTGTTCCTGTACTTTATCAGCACTTTTCGGTTGTTAGGCGTCAATTTCACGTTCCCTCGCAGAATGTTATACGCGCAGTCGGCCAGACTGCAGATGAGGTCGGCGTCCGCGTGAGTGATTACCGCCTTTCTCAGATTCGTATTCCCCTTGTAGCGGCGCAACAGCTGCAGGGCAAGGATGTGCCTCTTAACGCGCTCTGTCATCCTGTCGAATGACGGCGGCCGCGGCGCGCCCCGCCTTTTTTATAGTCTCGTCGGCACATAGACGTACTGAATGGGGTCGTCGGGGAAAATTTCCGTACGCAGGCGCATAGTTTCCGGCGTTTCCTGTTTCAGATCGACCAGGAGGTAACCGTAGGCGGCCGACGTGGCATCTTTGTACGCCTCCACCATGTAGTTGATACTACCCGGGTACATCTGCTTCGCCAGGTGACCTACTTGTCCAGCGTCCCGGGGACTCTTGAAGAGCACCATATACTGCGCGTTTAAACTGATTGTGCGATTTTCTTTCCCTTTCGGAAAGAGATTCTGCAAAAGCTGTGCGACGGACGCGTTGCAGTGGTGACTTTTTTAGTAAACAAAGTCGTGACGCTACTATTGGTCTCCGACATAAGGTCATCGAGCACTAGAAGCGTCCTCGTTTTGGTGTCCAGAAGCGACGGATCCGGCAAACCGTCTACAAATTGTACGCCGGCCATAGAGTCGTAAGCGGTCTGCCACTGGCCGTAACACCACATAATTTTCTCCGGTGGCGGCGAAATCATACACGAAGCAAACTTTAACAGGCGTACAACGAAAGTAGTCTTCCCGCACCCCGTAGGGCCGGACACTATACACGTAAAAGGGTGCTTCCACTTTCCGTCCATAGCGACATCTGGTGCGTCGACAACGTCACGATCGCCTATATGCACCACCATCGACGCTTTTCAGTCACTAGGGGAACATGCTTTTCTTTTTTAGTCACTAGATGTCAGCACATCGTTATAAAGCGCACGCGACACCGCATAACCGTTACATAACCTTTTAGCTATTGCTAGTGCTACCCTCTAGTGAATGATTAGTCACTAGAGGTCGACATTAGTTACTAGAGGGCGCCACCCTCTTTCTAAGGAAACCCATCAATCACTTTTGACGTTTACTCTCATCTCTAGTGCTAAAAAACGTAGAAAATTATACTTATAAAAAACGCAAGCGCCACCCTCTTTCTAAGGAAACCCATCAATCACTTTGACGTTTACTCTCATCCCTAGTGCTAAATCTCATCTCTAGTGCTAAAAAAAACGTAGGATTAATTAATTACCCTACTTTTTACCTAATTAGTACCTGATTAGTCACTAGAGGTCGACAATCACCCGCTAAAAAACGTATGAATTCTACTTATAAAAAACGCAAAAGCCATTTATTTCCCTTATTAGTTACTAGAGGGAGCCAATATCTTTCTAAGGAAACCCATCAATCACTTTTGACGTTTACTCTCATCTTTAGTGCTAAAAAACGTAGGAATTCTACTTATAAAAAACGCAAAAGCCTTTGATCTGGGGTCATGACCGGTGTTGGAAGAACCGGTATCACTACTAAAACGGTCTTTTTAAGTGCACTTTTTCGGCGGACGGATCCTTAATGTATTCATAACAAAAATTGATTTCCTGCATGTTACAAATCTTCACTAAGGCAAGACTGATATCAAGCTACACACATGAATAGATTAATCAAAAAGGGTTGTGTATGTTACCCTTTCTTCTCCTTCACGTAAGTTACAAGTAATAGTACGTAAGTTTTGGGTGTGAAAACGCATTCACATTTGATGTTTAATCTTATCTAATGCAGGTGTACATTCTGTATTCACGAAACAAACATGTCCCATGTCAAAGTGATAAAAAAAATTCACGCATGTCACACCAAAATGGTATTTTCAAGTGCACTTTTCCGTCGGACGGATCATTAATGTTATCATACCCCAAATTGATGTCCTGCATGTTACAAATCTTCAGAAAGGCTAGACTGATATTAAGCTACACACATGACTAGATCAACCAAAAATGGGAATTTACGTTACGCTTTTATCTCCGTCACTTAAGTTACAAGAAAATAATACATAAGTTTTGGGATTGAAAAGTTATTCCCCAATGATGTATAATGCAGTAGTACATTCAGTGTTCCTAACCCTAACCCAAATCCTAACCCTAACCCTAACCCTAACCGTAACCCTAACCCTAACCCTAACCCCAAACCTAACATTAATCCTCAACCTAACCCTAACCCACAAAGGGGAATTCATGTTACCCTTCCATCTCCGTCACGTATTTTACAAGAAAATAGTATGTAAGTTATGGGTGTGAAAACTCATTCCCATTTGATGTTTTTTCTTGTCAAATGCGATAGTACATTCAATATTCACGAGACAAACATGTCCCTTGCCAAAATGATCGAAAAATATTCACGCATATCACACCAAAACGGTATTTTCAAGGGCACTCTTTCGGCGGACGGATCCTTAATATGATCTCACCCCAAACAGATGTCATGCATGTTAGAAATCTTCACGAAGGCTAGGTTGATATTAAGCTACACACTTAACTAAATTAACCACAAAGGGGAATGTATGTTACGCTTTCACCTCCGTAACGTAAGTTACAAGAAAATAGAACGTAAGTTATGTGTGTGAAAATTAATTCCCATTTGATATTTTATCTTGTCTAATGCAGTAGTACATTAAATATTCACGAGACAAACACGTCCTGTGTCAAAGTGATCAAAAAAATCACGCATATCACACTAAAACGGTCTTTTTAAGTGCACTCTTTCGGCGGACGGATCCTTAATGTGATCTCACCCCAAAAAGATGTCCTGCATGTTACACATCTTCACGAAGGCTAGACTGATATCAAGCAACACACATAACTAGATTTACTAAAAAAGTGGATTGTATGTTACCCTTTCTTCTCCGTCACGTAAGTTCAAAGAAATAGTACGTCAGGTTTGTTTGTGAAAACGCATTCCCATTTGATGTTTTATCTTATCTAATGCAGTAGTACATTCAGTATTCACGAAACAAACTTGTCCCATTTCAAAGTGATCAAACAAATTCACTCGTATCACACCAAAACTGTATTTTCAAGTGTACTCTTTCGGCGGACGGATCCTTAATGGGATCTTACCTCAAATATATGTATTGCATTTTAAAATTCTTCACTAAGTCTACATTGATATCAAGCTACACAGATAACTAGATAAACCGTAAAGGGGAATGTATGTTTACCTTCCATCTCCGTCACGTATATTACAAGAAAATAGTACGTAAGTTATGGGTTTCAAAACACATTCTCATTTGATGTTTTATCTTGTCTAATGCAGTAGTACATTCAGTATTCACGTGACAAACATGTCCCATATCAATGTGATCGAAAAAAATTCACTCATATCACACCAATACTGTGTTTTCATGTGTACTCTTTCGGCGGACCTTAATGTGATCTCACCCCAAACAAATGTCCTGCATGTTACAAATCTTCAGGAAGGTTAGACTGATATCAGGATACACACATGACTAGATTAACCAAAAAGGGGAATGTATGCTACGCATTCATCTCCGTCGCTTAAGTTACAAGAAATTAGTAATTAAGTTTTGGGATTAAAAACTTATTCCCATTTGATGTTTTATCAAATCTAATGTAGTAGTACATTCAGAATTCCTAACCATATCCCTAACCCTAACCCTAACCCTAACCTTAACCCTAACCCTAACCCTAACCCTAATAATAACCCTAACCCACAAAGGGGAATGTGTGTTATCCTTCCATCTCCATCAAGTAAGTTACAAGAAAATAGTATGTAAGTTATGGGTGTAAAAACTCATTCCAATTTGATGTTTTTTCTTGTCTAATGCATTAGTACATTCAGTATTCACGAAACAAACATGTCCCATGACAAAGTGATCGAAAAAAATTCACACCAAAATGGAATTTTCAAGTGCACTCTTTCGGCAGACGGATCCTTAATGTGGTCTTACCCGAAATAAATGTCCTGTATGTTACAAATGTTCACGAAGGCTAGATTGATATCAAGCTACATATATAACTAGATTAATCATGAAGGGGAATGTATCTTACCCTTATCAGTATTCACCTGACAAACATGTCCCATATTAAACTAAATTCGCAGGGGGGACTCGCAGAGAAGCCTGAAACTGGAGGCATAGATAAAGGCAGCAAAAATAATTCAGCAAAGAACAGTCTGGAAAACTGTTCTGAAGCTGGGTGTAAATGTGTTTGTTTAAATGCAAGGAGTATAGTAAACAAAAGAAATGAACTAAACATTATGGTAGAAGATATTGACCCTCACATAATAGATATAACCGAATCATGGGCAACCACCGATATATCAGATGCCGAATTGGGACTGACAGGATATGTAATGTTTAGGAAAGATAGAATAGGAAGAAGGGGAGGTGGAGTTATTTTATATATTAAAGAATCTATCCAGGCTTATGAAATAAAATTAGACAGAGAAGCAGATTGCGAAGAAGCTGTTTGGTGTAACATAGTTACAGGAAACTCAACGTTAACGGTTGGATTAGTTTATCGAAGTCCAAACATAAGCATAGAAGAGAATGAAAAAATACAAAACGCTATAAGGGAAGTGAGCAAACGGGACTGTGTTATTATGGGGGATTTTAACCATGGGCATATAAAATGGAAATCTCTACAGAGTATGGGTAGTGACGACCACAAGTTTTTAGTTTTAGTACAAGATAGTTTCCTTTCTCAACATGTGCTAGAACCAACCAGGGGAGAGAATGTGTTAGACTTAGTTTTGTCCTCACAGAATGAATTAGTTGACAATGTTAAATTATGTGAGCCCCTGGGAAGTAGTGATCACAACCAGATACATTTTACCATCAAAGTAAAATCAGAAAGAAATAATAAAAAGCAGTTGAGGAGAAATTTCCACAAAGGAAGATATAAGCAAATGAGGAAATATTTAGCAAAGATAGACTGGAATAATACACTGAAGAATAAGACAGCAACAGAATGCTGGAATATCTTAAAGAATGAAATAGAGTGCATCGTAGATAAATTTGTTCCCTTCAAAAAACAAGGGAAACGGACCAGAAAGAAATACTTATCGAAAGAAGCCATTAGAAAAATTAAGTAAAAACAAATGATGTGCAAGTCATATAGACGTACTTGCAATGACGAAGACTACAACATTTATAAAGAAGCACTAAACCAAGCTACAGCTGAAATTAGAAATTCAAAGAGAAGCTATCAACATAAATTAGTTTGTAATATAAAACATGACAGCAAGAGTTTTTATGCGTATGTTCGAAGCAAACAGAAAGTTCAGGAAAAGGTCGGTCCTCTAGAAGATAGTGCTGGAAATATAATATCAGAAGGATTCTTAATGGCTGAAGACCTAAATGAGTATTTTAGTTCAGTGTTTACCAGAGAAGACACTAGTTCACTGCCAGTACCAGAGGCTAAGTTCAAGGGGGCAGAATCAGACTATTTAAGACAGTTAATTGTAACCCCAGAAATGGTAGCTAAGAAAATTAGGGCTATGAAGGAAAATAAATCACCTGTAGTGGATGGTATTCCACCCAAACTACTAGTGGAAATTGTAGAACAAATTAGCATACCGCTTGCAACAGTTTTCAACTTGTCATTAGAAGAGGGAGTGGTTCCTTTAGAATGGAAAGAAGCAAACATTATACCGTTATTTAAAAAAGGTTCGATCAACAAGTAAGAGAACTATAGACCAGTGAGTTTAACATCAGTGATTTGTAAATTATTAGAAAGACTAATTAAAGATCATATGGTGGATGTTCTTGATAAACATAACTTGATAAACCCAAAACCTCACTAAGTGGGTAGATGATGGATCACCAGTAGATATCATCTACTTAGATTTTCAAAAAGCTTTCGACAAAGTGCAACATCAGAGATTACTGCTTAAACTAAAAGCCCATGGCATAGGAAATGGAATAATTAACTGGATATAAAAATGGCTGATTGACAGAAGACAACGAGTAGTTGTTGATGGGGAGGCTTCAAACTGGAAATCAGTTTTGAGTGGGGTTCCACAGGGATCAGTACTGGGACCTATATTATTCTTAATATATATAAACGATTTGGACGATGATATAGCTAGCAAAGTGTTGAAATTTGCAAATGATACAAAAGTGTTTAGAAGGATTGAAAGTGATGGGGATAGGCAGCATTTACAAGATGATCT
>CM034532.1:79382177-79408278 GCA_020002185.1 Paraescarpia echinospica | reverse complement strand
GGCGATCTGATTATGATTGATAGAAGGCCGCGCGCCGATAGGCCTGGGGCCACATTGTACCTTGGACGTCGCCGACCACGTCACACTACCGCCCCTTAACACTTTTTCCTTCTCCACAGATATCGCCTATTGATCGTGGCGCCCGAACTAGTCAATCGGCTCCTTATGGGACAAACCCTTGCCAACCACACTCATCGAAATGGCCACCCGGCAGGGCGAGCCCCGCGCGCCAGTAGTCGCCACCCCGACGATAATTGAACTTTTCCTCCCCACAGCAGACACCTCTTCGTGATCGCCCCTGGCCTAACGCATCGACGATACACTTCGTCGGACCTGTCCCTCACCCAATCAGCTTCGCATCGTCACCACGCCACCACCGCCCCTCTTAGCCGTCGAGCCGCGACGACAACAACAACAACAACAACAACAACAACAACCCGACACAGAAGAAAACTTCGACGACGGCTACAGTGGCACCCCCGATTACAGCGAACAACAACAACAACAACAACAACATCACGACACAGAAGAAAACTTCGACGACGGCTACAGTGGCACCCCCGATTTACAATTTCTAGCTGCAGACACCCCCCAACCAGAAGAGACTTTCACACAACCCTTCTCATTTGCTGATATCTTTCCACGTCCTCAAATTATCCTCCCCTCATTTTCGCAACCCATCCCAGCCCATCTTTCCGTTCATTTAGGCTATCCTCCACAGCCACCCGGCCGCCACGGCTTTGGCTCACCCCCACCCGACCCCCTTGACCCCTTTCCGTCGCCTCCGTCTTCATAATAAATTCATCTGTATACCAATAAAAAAAATGTCTAACCGTTCATTGCTGTTTCTGTGTTTCGTTTCGTATTCCACCAGCATTCCAACTCACACACGAATAATGCCTATATTTCCACCTATTCGTCGTTGCAACACCAAACACCAGCGGTCGCCAAAAGCCATAAGCTTAATACACGCGCACAGGCCATTCTGACAGCTCCGGCCTCCAGCTGCTATAACGATATTGCACCGCCGATGCACGCGTATCAGCTGTTACCAAACATCAGCTGTACCGCAGCCAGCACTGACAGCCAATACCCACAGCAACGCCACAACCTTAATACAAGCGCGCCTATGCGACACGAAATAAAACATTTATCCGGCCTTCCGACAAACAACGCACATAAACTCCAACAGCCTGACATACGAAACCCCCATTCACCAGTGAGTCGTGAAAACCAGGCCACTCGTTTGCCCTCCTGATCTCCAGCGCGCCGGGCGTAATCTAAGCCGGCCGATTAACCTCGATGATCCCCAGCCCCCGCCACCGCACCAGGCTAGAAGCTTCTAGGAGGTTCTAGAACCTTCTAGAACCTTCCCGCGCGTCATGATATTAACCTCGCTTATCCCCAGGGACGCCACTTCACTCTAAAATCTTTCCCACCTCCCCCGTACACCTATTTAATACTAATTAGTCGATATTTACTATTTTTAGTTATTGCTACCGTTCTCCTCCAATAATTTCGCTACTCATTTGTTACTAATTAGTACTTAATTAATTACCCTACTTTTTACCTAATTAGTACCTGATTAGTCACTAGAGGTCGACAATCACCCTATTTATTTCCCTTATTAGTGCCTCATTAGTTACTAGAGGGCGCCACCCTCTTTCTAAGCAAACCCATCAATCACTTTTGACGTTTACTCTCATCTCTAGTGCTAAAAAACGTAGAAAATTCTACTTATAAAAAACGCAAGCGCCACCCTCTTTCTAAGGAAACCCATCAATCACTTTGACGTTTACTCTCATCCCTAGTGCTAAATCTCATCTCTAGTGCTAAAAAACGTAGGATTAATTAATTACCCTACTTTTTACCTAATTAGTACCTGATTAGTCACTAGAGGTCGACAATCACCCGCTAAAAAACGTATGAATTCTACTTATAAAAAAACGCAAAAGCCATTTATTTCCCTTATTAGTTACTAGAGGGAGCCACCCTCTTTCTAAGGAAACCCATCAATCACTTTTGACGTTTACTCTCATCTCTAGTGCTAAAAAACGTAGGAATTCTACTTATAAAAAACGCAAAAGCCTTTGATCTGGGGTCATGACGGGTGTTGGAAGAACCGGTATCACTACTCGTTTTGGTGTGAAAGGCGTGAATTTGTTTTATCACTTTGACAGGGACATGTTTGTCACGTGAATTCTGAATGTACTACTGCATTAGACAAGATAAAACATGAAATGTGAATGTGTTTTGAAACCCATAACTTACGTACTATTTTCTTGTAATATACGTGACGGAGATGGAAGGGAAACATACATTCCCCTTTACGGTTTATCTAGTTATCTGAGTAGCTTGATATCAATGTAGCCTTAGTGAAGAATTTTAAAATGCAAGACAAATATTTGAGGTAAGACCCCATTAAGGATCCGTCCGCCGAAAGAGTACACTTGAAAATACAGTTTTGGTGTGATACGAGTGAATTTGTTTTGATCACTTTGACATGGGACATGTTTGTTTCGTGAATACTGAATGTACCACTGCATTAGATAAGATAAAACATCAAATGGGAATGCGTTTTCACAAACATACCTGACGTACTATTTCTTGGAACTTACGTGACGGAGAAGAAAGGGAAACATACACTCCACTTTTTTAGTAAATCTAGTTATGTGTGTTGCTTGATATCAGTCTTGCCTAACTGAAGATTTGTAACATGCAGGAAATCAATTAGTGGTATGAATACATTAAGGATCCGTCCGCCGAAAAAGTGCACTTGAAAATACCGTTTTGGTGTGAAAGACGTGAATTTGTTTGATCACTTTGACAGGGACATGTTTGTCACGTGAATTCTGAATATACTACTGCATTAGACAAGATAAAACATGAAATGTGAATGTGTTTTCAAACCCATAACTTACGTACTATTTTCTTGTAATATACGTGACGGAGATGGAAGGGAAACATACATTCCCCTTTACGGTTTATCTAGTTATCTGAGTAGCTTGATATCAATGTAGCCTTAGTGAAGAATTTTAAAATGCAAGATATATATTTGAGGTAAGACCCCATTCAGGATCCGTCCGCCGAAAGAGTACACTTGAAAATACAGTTTTGGTGTGATACGAGTGAATTTTTTTGATCACTTTGACATGGGACATGTTTGTTTCGTGAATACTGAATGTACTACTGCATTAGATAAGATAAAACATCAAATGGGAATGCGTTTTCACAAACATACCGGACGTACTATTTCTTGGAACTTACGTGACGGAGAAGAAAGGGTAACATACACTCCACTTTTTTAGAAAATCTAGTTATGTGTGTTGCTTGATATCAGTCTAGCCTCCGTGAAGATGTGTAACACGCAGGATATCTTTTTGGGGTGAGATCACATTAAGGATCCGTCCGCCGAAAGAGTGCACTTAAAAAGACCGTTTTAGTGTGATATGCGTGATTTGTTTGATCACTTTGACAGAGGACATGTTTGTCTCGTGAATATTTAATGTACTACTGCATTAGACAAGATAAAATATCAAATGGGAATTAATTTTCACACACATAACTTACGTTCTATTTTCTTGTAACTTACGTTACGGAGATGAAAGCGTAACATACATTCCCCTTTGTGGTTAATTTAGTTAAGTGTGTAGCTTGATATCAACCTAGCCTTCGTGAAGATTTATAACATGCATGACATCTGTTTGGGGTGAGATCATATTAAGGATCCGTCCGCCGAAAGAGTGCCCTTGAAAATACCGTTTTGGTGTGATATGCGTGAACATTTTTCGATCATTTTGACAAGGGACATGTTTATCTCGTGAATATTGAATGTACTATCGCATTTGACAAGAAAAAACATCAAATGGGAATGAGTTTTCACACCCATAACTTACATACTATTTTCTTGTAAATTACGTGACGGAGATGTAAATTACATTAATACCCCTTTGTGGGTTAGGGTTAGAGTTAGGTTGAGGGTTAATGTTAGGGTTGGGGTTAGGGTTAGGGTTAGGGTTAGGGTTAGGGTTAGGGTTAGGGTTAGGGTTAGGGTTAGGGTTAGGGTTAGGAACACTGAATGTACTACTGCATTAGACATCATATGGGAATAACTTTTCAATCCCAAAACTTACGTATTATTTTCTTGTAACTTAAGTGACGGAGATGAAAGCGTAACGTAAATTCCCCTTTTTGGTTGATCTAGTCATGTGTGTAGTTTGATATCAGTCTAGCCTTTCTGAAGATTTGTAACATGCAGGACATCAATTTGGGGTATGACAACATTAATGATCCGTCCGACGGAAAAGTGCACTTGAAAATACCATTTTGGTGTGACATGCGTGAATTTTTTTGATCACTTTCACATGGGACATGTTTGTTTCGTGAATACAGAATGTACACCTGCATTAGATAAGATAAAACATCAAATGGGAATGCGTTTTCACACCCAAAACTTACGTACTATTACTTGTAACTTACGTGAAGGAGAAGAAAGGGTAACATACACAACCCTTTTTGGTTAATCTATTCATGTGTGTAGCTTGATATCAGTCTTGCCTTACTGAAGATTTGTAACATGCAGGAAATCAATTTGTGTTATGAATACATTAAGGATCCGTCCGCCGAAAAAGTGCTCTTGAAAATACCGTTTGGTGTGAAAGGCGTGAATTTGTTTGATCACTTTGACAGGGACATGTTTGTCACGTGAATTCTGAATGTACTACTGCATTAGACAAGATAAAACTTGAAATGTGAATGTGTTTTCAAACCCATAACTTACGTACTATTTTTTTGTAACTTACGTGACGGAGATGAAAGGGTAACATACATACCCCTTTGTGGTTTATCTAGTTGTGTGTTGCTTGATATCAGTCTAGTCTTCATGAAGATTAGTAGCATGCAGGACATATATTTGGGGTAAAAGAATATTAAGGATCCGTCCGCCGAAAGAGTGCACTTGAAAATACCGTTTTGGAGTGATATGTGTGAATTTTTCACGAACACTTTGACATGGGACATGTTTGTCTCGTGAATACTGAATGTATTACTGCATTAGAAAAAATAAAATATCAAGAGGGAATGAGTTTTCACACCCATATCTTACGTACTATTTTCTTGTAACTTACGTGGCGGAGATGAAAGGGTAACATACATTCCCCTTTGCGGTTAATCTAGTTGTGTTTGTTGCATGATATCAGTCAAGCCTTCGTGAAGATTTGTAGCATGCAGGACACCTATTTGGGGTAAGATTATATTAAGGATCCGTCCGCCGAAAGAGTGCACTTGACAATACCGTTTTGGTGTGATATGCGTGAGTTTCTCTCGATCACTTTGACATGGGACATGTTTTTTTCGTGAATACTGAATATATTTCTGCATTAGACAAGATAAAACGTCAAATGGGAATGAGTTTTCATACCCATAACTTACGTATTATTTTCTTGTAACTTACGTGACGGAGATGAAAGGGTAACAAACATTCCCCTTTGTGGTTATTCCATTTGTTTGTGTTGCTTGATATCAGTCTAGCCTTCGTGAAGATTTGTAACATGCAGGACTTCTATTTGGGGTAAGACTATATTATGGATCCGTCCGCCGAAAGAGTGCACTTTAATATACCGTTATGGTGTGATATGCGTGAGTTTTTCTCGAACACTTTGACATGGGACATGTTTATTTCTTGAATACTGAATGTACTTCTACATTAGTCAAGATAAAACATCAAATGCGAATGAGTTTTGACATACATAACTTACGTACTATTTTCTTGTAACTTATGTGACGGAGATGAAAGGGTAACATACATTCCCCTTTGTGGTTAATCTATTTGTGTGTGTTGCTTGATATCAGTCTATTCTTCGTGAAGATTTGTAGAACGGAGGACATCTATTTGGGGTAAGACCATATTAAGGATCCGTCCACCGATAGAGTGCACTTGAAAATACCGTTTTAGTGTGATAAGCGTGAGTTTTCTCGAACACTTTGATATGGGACATATTTGTCTCGTGAATACTGAATGTACTTCTGCATAAGACAAGATAAAACATCAAATGGGAATGAGTTTTCATACCCATAACTTACGTATTATTTTCTTGTAAGTTAAGTGACGGAGATGAAAGGGTAACATACATTCCCCTTTGTGGTTAATGTAGTTGTGTGTGTTGCTTGATATCAGTCTAGCCTTCTTGAAGATTCGTAACATGCAGGACATCTATTTTGGATAAGACCATATTAAGGATCCGTCCGCCGAAAGAGTGCACTTGACAATACCGTTTTGGTGTGATATGCGTGAGTGTCTCTCGATCACTTTGACATGGGACATGTTAGTCTCGTGAATACTGAATGTATTTCTGCATTAGACAAGATAAAACGTCAAATGGGAAAGAGTTTTCATAACCATAACATACGTATTATTTTCTTGTAACTTACGTGACGGAGATGAAAGGGTAACATACATTCCCCTTTGTGGTTATTCTATTTGTTTGTGTTGATTGATATCAGTCTAGCCTTCGTGAAGATTTGTAACATGCAGGACTTCTATTTGGGGTAAGACTATATTATGGATCCGTCCGCCGAAAGAGTGCACTTGAATATACCGTTATGGTGTGATATGCGTGAGTTTTTTTCGAACACTTTGATATGGGACATATTTGTCTCGTGAATACTGAATGTACTTCTGCATAAGACAAGAAAAAACATCAAATGGGAATGAGTTTTCATACCAATAAATTACGTACTATTTTTGTGTAAATTACGTGACGGAGATGAAAAGGTAACATACATACCTATTTGTGGTTTATCTAGTTGTGTGTGTTGCTTGATATCAGTCTAGTCTTCTTGAAGATTAGTAGCATGCAGGACATCTATTTGGGGTAAGACAATATTAAGGATCCGTCCGCCGAAAGAGTGCACTTGAAAATACCGTTTTGGTGTGATATGTGTGAGTTTTTCACTAACACTTTGACATGGGACATGTTTGTCTCGTGAATACTGAATGTATTACTGCATTAGACAAAATAAAACATCAAGTGGGAATGAGTTTTCACACCCATATCTTACGTACTATTTTCTTGTAACTTACGTGGCGGAGATGAAAGGGTAACATACATTTCCCTTTGTGGTTAATGTAGTTGTGTGTGTTGCTTGATATCAGTCTATTCTTCGTGAAGATTTGTAGAACGGAGGACATCTATTTGGGGTAAGACCATATTAAGGATCCGTCCACCGATAGAGTGCACTTGACAATACCGTTTTGGTGTGATATGCGTGAGTGTCTCTCGATCACTTTGACATGGGACATGTTAGTCTCGTGAATACTGAATGTATTTCTGCATTAGACAAGATAAAACGTCAAATGGGAAAGAGTTTTCATAGCCATAACATACGTATTATTTTCTTGTAACTTACGTGACGGAGATGAAAGGGTAACATACATTCCCCTTTGTGGTTATTCTATTTGTTTGTGTTGATTGATATCAGTCTAGCCTTCGTGAAGATTTGTAACATGCAGGACTTCTATTTGGGGTAAGACTATATTATGGATCCGTCCGCCGAAAGAGTGCACTTGAATATACCGTTATGGTGTGATATGCGTGAGTTTTTTTTCGAACACTTTGATATGGGACATATTTGTCTCGTGAATACTGAATGTACTTCTGCATAAGACAAGAAAAAACATCAAATGGGAATGAGTTTTCATACCCATAACTTACGTATTATTTTCTTGTAAGTTAAGTGACGGAGATGAAAGGGTAACATACATTCCCCTTTGTGGTTAATGTAGTTGTGTGTGTTGCTTGATATCAGTCTAGCCTTCTTGAAGATTCGTAACATGCAGGACATCTATTTTGGATAAGACCATATTAAGGATCCGTCCGCCGAAAGAGTGCACTTGACAATACCGTTTTGGTCTGATATGCGTGAGTGTCTCTCGATCACTTTGACATGGGACATGTTAGTCTCGTGAATACTGAATGTATTTCTGCATTAGACAAGATAAAACGTCAAATGGGAAAGAGTTTTCATAACCATAACATAGGTATTATTTTCTTGTAACTTACGTGACTGAGATGAAAGGGTAACATACATTCCCCTTTGTGGTTATTCTATTTGTTTGTGTTGATTGATATCAGTCTAGCCTTCGTGAAGATTTGTAACATGCAGGACTTCTATTTGGGGTAAGACTATATTATGGATCCGTCCGCCGAAAGAGTGCACTTGAATATACCGTTATGGTGTGATATGCGTGAGTTTTTTTCGAACACTTTGATATGGGACATATTTGTCTCGTGAATACTGAATGTACTTCTGCATAAGACAAGAAAAAACATCAAATGGGAATGAGTTTTCATACCAATAAATTACGTACTATTTTTGTGTAACTTACGTGACGGAGATGAAAAGGTAACATACATACCTATTTGTGGTTTATCTAGTTGTGTGTGTTGCTTGATATCAGTCTAGTCTTCTTGAAGATTAGTAGCATGCAGGACATCTATTTGGGGTAAGACAATATTAAGGATCCGTCCGCCGAAAGAGTGCACTTGATAATACCGTTTTGGTGTGATATGCGTGAGTTTCTCTCGATCACTTTGACATGATACATGTTTTTTTCGTGAATACTGAATGTATTTCTGCATTAGACAAGATAAAACGTCAAATGGGAAAGAGTTTTCATACCCATAACATACGTATTATTTTCTTGTAACTTACGTGACGGAGATGAAAGGGTAACATACATTCCCCTTTGCGGTTAATCTATTTGTGTGTGTTGCATGATAACAGTCTAGCCTTCGTGAAGATTTGTAACATGCAGGACTTTTATTTGGGGTAAGACTATATTAAGGATCCGTCCGCCGAAAGAGTGCACTTGAATATACCGTTATGGTGTGATATGAGTGAGTTTTTCTCGAACACTTTGACATGGGACATGTTTGTTTCGTGAATACTGAATGTACTTCTACATTAGTCAATATAAAACATCAAATGCGAATGAGTTTTGAAATCCATAACTTACGTACTATTTTCTTGTAACTTATGTGACGGAGATGAAAGGGTAACATACATTCCCCTTTGTGGTTAATCTATTTGTGTGTGTTGCTTGATATCAGTCTATTCTTCGTGAAGATTTGTAGAACGCAGGACATTTATTTGGGGTAAGACCATATTAAGGATCCGTCCACCGAAAGAGTGCACTTGAAAATATCGTTTTAGTGTGATAAGCGTGAATTTTCTCGAACACTTTGATATGGGACATATTTGTCTCGTGAATACTGAATGTATTTCTGCATTAGACAAGATAAAACGTCAAATGGGAAAGAGTTTTCATAACCATAACATACGTATTATTTTCTTGTAACTTACGTGACGGAGATGAAAGGGTAACATACATTCCCCATTGTGGTTATTCTATTTGTTTGTGTTGCTTGACATCAGTCTAGCCTTCTTGAAGATTTGTAACATGCAGGACTTACATTTGGGGTAAGACTATATTATGGATTCGTCCGCCGAAAGAGTGCACTTGAAAATATCGTTTTAGTGTGATAAGCGTGAGTTTTCTCGAACACTTTGATATGGGACATATTTGTCTCGTGAATACTGAATGTACTTCTGCATAAGACAAGATAAAACATCAAATGGGAATGAGTTTTCATACCCATAACTTACGTATTATTTTCTTGTAAGCTAAGTGACGGAGATGAAAGGGTAACATACATTCCCCTTTGTGGTTAATGTAGTTGTGTGTGTTGCTTGATATCAGTCTAGCCTTCTTGAAGATTCGTAACATGCAGGACATCTATTTTGGATAAGACCATATTAAGGATCCGTCCGCCGAAAGAGTGCACTTGACAATACCGTTTTGGTGTGATATGCGTGAGTGTCTCTCGATCACTTTGACATGGGACATGTTAGTCTCGTGAATACTGAATGTATTTCTGCATTAGACAAGATAAAACGTCAAATGGGAAAGAGTTTTCATAACCATAACATACGTATTATTTTCTTGTAACTTACGTGACGGAGATGAAAGGGTAACATACATTCCCCTTTGTGGTTATTCTATTTGTTTGTGTTGATTGATATCAGTCTAGCCTTCGTGAAGATTTGTAACATGCAGGACTTCTATTTGGGGTAAGACTATATTATGGATCCGTCCGCCGAAAGAGTGCACTTGAATATACCGTTATGGTGTGATATGCGTGAGTTTTTTTCGAACACTTTGATATGGGACATATTTGTCTCGTGAATACTGAATGTACTTCTGCATAAGACAAGAAAAAACATCAAATGGGAATGAGTTTTCATACCAATAAATTACGTACTATTTTTGTGTAAATTACGTGACGGAGATGAAAAGGTAACATACATACCTATTTGTGGTTTATCTAGTTGTGTGTGTTGCTTGATATCAGTCTAGTCTTCTTGAAGATTAGTAGCATGCAGGACATCTATTTGGGGTAAGACAATATTAAGGATCCGTCCGCCGAAAGAGTGCACTTGAAAATACCGTTTTGGTGTGATATGTGTGAGTTTTTCACTAACACTTTGACATGGGACATGTTTGTCTCGTGAATACTGAATGTATTACTGCATTAGACAAAATAAAACATCAAGTGGGAATGAGTTTTCACACCCATATCTTACGTACTATTTTCTTGTAACTTACGTGGCGGAGATGAAAGGGTAACATACATTTCCCTTTGTGGTTAATGTAGTTGTGTGTGTTGCTTGATATCAGTCTAGTCTTCGTGAAGATTTGTAAAATGCAGGACATCTATTTGGGGTAAGACCATATTAAGGATCCGTCCGCCGAAAGAGTGCACTTGATAATACCGTTTTGGTGTGATATGCGTGAGTTTCTCTCGATCACTTTGACATGATACATGTTTTTTTCGTGAATACTGAATGTATTTCTGCATTAGACAAGATAAAACGTCAAATGGGAAAGAGTTTTCATACCCATAACATACGTATTATTTTCTTGTAACTTACGTGACGGAGATGAAAGGGTAACATACATTCCCCTTTGTGGTTAATGTAATTGTGTGTGTTGCTTGATATCAGACTAGCCTTCGTGAAAATTCGTAACATGCAGGACATCTATTTGGGATAAGACCATATTAAGGATCCGTTCGCCGAAAGAGAGCACTTGACAGTACCGTTTTGGTGTGATATGCGTGAGTGTCTCTCGATCACTTTGACATGGGACATGTTTGTTTCGTGAATACTGAATATACTTCTGCATTAGACAAGATAAAACGTCAAATGGGAAAGAGTTTTCATACCCATAACATACGTATTATTTTCTTGTAACTTACGTGACGGAGATGAAAGGGTAACATACATTCCCCTTTGCGGTTAATCTATTTGTGTGTGTTGCATGATAACAGTCTAGCCTTCGTGAAGATTTGTAACATGCAGGACTTTTATTTGGGGTAAGACTATATTAAGGATCCGTCCGCCGAAAGAGTGCACTTGAATATACCGTTATGGTGTGATATGAGTGAGTTTTTCTCGAACACTTTGACATGGGACATGTTTGTTTCGTGAATACTGAATGTATTTCTACATTAGTCAATATAAAACATCAAATGCGAATGAGTTTTGACATCCATAACTTACGTACTATTTTCTTGTAACTTATGTGACGGAGATGAAAGGGTAACATACATTCCCCTTTGTGGTTAATCTATTTGTGTGTGTTGCTTGATATCAGTCTATTCTTCGTGAAGATTTGTAGAACGCAGGACATTTATTTGGGGTAAGACCATATTAAGGATCCGTCCACCGAAAGAGTGCACTTGAAAATATCGTTTTAGTGTGATAAGCGTGAATTTTCTCGAACACTTTGATATGGGACATATTTGTCTCGTGAATACTGAATGTATTTCTGCATTAGACAAGATAAAACGTCAAATGGGAAAGAGTTTTCATAACCATAACATACGTATTATTTTCTTGTAACTTACGTGACGGAGATGAAAGGGTAACATACATTCCCCATTGTGGTTATTCTATTTGTTTGTGTTGCTTGACATCAGTCTAGCCTTCTTGAAGATTTGTAACATGCAGGACTTACATTTGGGGTAAGACTATATTATGGATTCGTCCGCCGAAAGAGTGCACTTGAAAATATCGTTTTAGTGTGATAAGCGTGAGTTTTCTCGAACACTTTGATATGGGACATATTTGTCTCGTGAATACTGAATGTACTTCTGCATAAGACAAGATAAAACATCAAATGGGAATGAGTTTTCATACCCATAACTTACGTATTATTTTCTTGTAAGTTAAGTGACGGAGATGAAAGGGTAACATACATTCCCCTTTGTGGTTAATGTAGTTGTGTGTGTTGCTTGATATCAGTCTAGCCTTCTTGAAGATTCGTAACATGCAGGACATCTATTTGGGATAAGACCATATTAAGGATCCGTCCGCCGAAAGAGTGCACTTGACAATACCGTTTTGGTGTGATATGCGTGAGTGTCTCTCGATCACTTTAACATGGGACATGTTAGTCTCGTGAATACTGAATGTATTTCTGCATTAGACAAGATAAAACGTCAAATGGGAAAGAGTTTTCATAACCATAACATACGTATTATGTTCTTGTAACTTACGTGACGGAGATGAAAGGGTAACATACATTCCCCTTTGTGGTTATTCTATTTGTTTGTGTTGATTGATATCAGTCTAGCCTTCGTGAAGATTTGTAACATGCAGGACTTCTATTTGGGGTAAGACTATATTATGGATCCGTCCGCCGAAAGAGTGCACTTGAATATACCGTTATGGTGTGATATGCGTGAGTTTTTTTCGAACACTTTGATATGGGACATATTTGTCTCGTGAATACTGAATGTACTTCTGCATAAGACAAGAAAAAACATCAAATGGGAATGAGTTTTCATACCAATAAATTACGTACTATTTTTGTGTAAATTACGTGACGGAGATGAAAAGGTAACATACATACCTATTTGTGGTTTATCTAGTTGTGTGTGTTGCTTGATATCAGTCTAGTCTTCTTGAAGATTAGTAGCATGCAGGACATCTATTTGGGGTAAGACAATATTAAGGATCCGTCCGCCGAAAGAGTGCACTTGAAAATACCGTTTTGGTGTGATATGTGTGAGTTTTTCACTAACACTTTGACATGGGACATGTTTGTCTCGTGAATACTGAATGTATTACTGCATTAGACAAAATAAAACATCAAGTGGGAATGAGTTTTCACACCCATATCTTACGTACTATTTTCTTGTAACTTACGTGGCGGAGATGAAAGGGTAACATACATTTCCCTTTGTGGTTAATGTAGTTGTGTGTGTTGCTTGATATCAGTCTAGTCTTCGTGAAGATTTGTAAAATGCAGGACATCTATTTGGGGTAAGACCATATTAAGGATCCGTCCGCCGAAAGAGTGCACTTGATAATACCGTTTTGGTGTGATATGCGTGAGTTTCTCTCGATCACTTTGACATGATACATGTTTTTTTCGTGAATACTGAATGTATTTCTGCATTAGACAAGATAAAACGTCAAATGGGAAAGAGTTTTCATACCCATAACATACGTATTATTTTCTTGTAACTTACGTGACGGAGATGAAAGGGTAACATACATTCCCCTTTGTGGTTAATGTAATTGTGTGTGTTGCTTGATATCAGACTAGCCTTCGTGAAAATTCGTAACATGCAGGACATCTATTTGGGATAAGACCATATTAAGGATCCGTTCGCCGAAAGAGAGCACTTGACAGTACCGTTTTGGTGTGATATGCGTGAGTGTCTCTCGATCACTTTGACATGGGACATGTTTGTTTCGTGAATACTGAATATACTTCTGCATTAGACAAGATAAAACGTCAAATGGGAAAGAGTTTTCATACCCATAACATACGTATTATTTTCTTGTAACTTACGTGACGGAGATGAAAGGGTAACATACATTCCCCTTTGCGGTTAATCTATTTGTGTGTGTTGCATGATAACAGTCTAGCCTTCGTGAAGATTTTTGTAACATGCAGGACTTTTATTTGGGGTAAGACTATATTAAGGATCCGTCCGCCGAAAGAGTGCACTTGAATATACCGTTATGGTGTGATATGAGTGAGTTTTTCTCGAACACTTTGACATGGGACATGTTTGTTTCGTGAATACTGAATGTACTTCTACATTAGTCAATATAAAACATCAAATGCGAATGAGTTTTGACATCCATAACTTACGTACTATTTTCTTGTAACTTATGTGACGGAGATGAAAGGGTAACATACATTCCCCTTTGTGGTTAATCTATTTGTGTGTGTTGCTTGATATCAGTCTATTCTTCGTGAAGATTTGTAGAACGCAGGACATTTATTTGGGGTAAGACCATATTAAGGATCCGTCCACCGAAATAGTGCACTTGGAAATATCGTTTTAGTGTGATAAGCGTGAATTTTCTCGAACACTTTGATATGGGACATATTTGTCTCGTGAATACTGAATGTATTACTGCATTAGACAAAATAAAACATCAAGTGGGAATGAGTTTTCACACCCATAACATACGTATTATTTTCTTGTAACTTACGTGACGGAGATGAAAGGGTAACATACATTCCCCTTTGCGGTTAATCTATTTGTGTGTGTTGCATGATAACAGTCTAGCCTTCGTGAAGATTTGTAACATGCAGGACTTTTATTTGGGGTAAGACTATATTAAGGATCCGTCCGCCGAAAGAGTGCACTTGAAAATACCGTTTTAGTGTGATTAGCGTGAGTTTTCTCGAACACTTTGAGATGGGACATATTTGTCTCGTGAATACTGAATGTTCTACTGCATTAGTCAAGATAAAACATCTAATATGAATGAGTTTTCATACCAATAAATTACGTATTTTTTCTTGTAACTTACGTGACGGAGATGAAAGGGTAACATACATTCCCCTTTGTGGTTAATCTATTTGTGTGTGTTGTTTGATAACAGTCTAGCCTTCTTGAAGATTAGTAGCATGCAGGACTTCTATTTGGGGTAAGACAATATTAAGGATCCGTCCGCCGAAAGAGTGCACTTGATAATACCGTTTTCGTGTGATATGTTTGAGTTATTTGTCATGTTTGTCTCTTGAATACTGAATGTATTACTACATTAGTCAAAATAAAACATCAAGTGGGAATGAGTTTTTACACCCATAACTTACGAATTATTTTCTTGTAACTTACGTGACGGAGATGAATTTGAAACATACATTCCTGTTTGCGATTAATCTAGTTGTGTTTGTTGCAGGATATCAGTCTAGCCTTCGTGAAGATTTGTAGGACACCTATTTGGGGTAAGACTATATTATGGATCCATCCGCCGAAAGAGTGCACTTTAATATACCGTTATGGTGTGATATGCGTGAGTTTTTCTCGAACACTTTGACATGGGACATGTTTGTTTCGTGAATTCTGAATGTACTTCTACATTAGTCAAGATAAAACATCAAATGCGAATGAGTTTTCACATCCATAACTTACGTACTATTTTCTTTTAAATTACGTGACAGAGATGAAGGGTAACATAGATTCCCCTTTGCGTTTAATCTAGTTGTGTGTGTTGCTTGATATCAGTCTAGCCTTCGTGAAGATTCGTAACATGCAGGACATATATTTGGGGTAAGACCATATTAAGGATCCGTCCGCCGAAAGAGAGCACTTGACAATACAGTTTTGATGTGATATGCGTGTGTGTCTCTCGATCACTTTGACATGGGACATGTTTGTTTGGTGAATACTGAATGTACTTCTGCATTAGACAAGATAAAACGTCAAATGGGAAAGAGTTTTCATACCCATAACATACGTATTATTTTCTTGTAACTTACATGACGGAGATGAAAGGGCAACATACATTCCCCTTTGTGGTTAATCTATTTGTGTGTGTTGTTTGATAACAGTCTAGCCTTCTTGAAGATTCGTAACATCCAGGACATCTATTTGGGATAAGACCATATTAAGGATCCGTCCGCCGAAAGAGTGCACTTGACAATACCGTTTTGGTGTGATATGCGTGAGTGTCTCTCGATCACTTTGACATGATACATGTTTTTTTCGTGAATACTGAATGTATTTCTGCATTAGACAAGATAAAACGTCAAATGGGAAAGAGTTTTCATACCCATAACATACGTTTTATTTTCTTGTAACTTACGTGACGGAGATGAAAGGGTAACATACATTCCCCTTTGTGGTTAATGTAGTTGTGTGTGTTGCTTGATAACAGTCTAGCCTTCGTGAAGATTTGAAACATGCAGGACTTCTATTTGGGGTAAGACTATGTAAAGGATCCGTCCGCCGAAAGAGTGCACTTGAAAATACCGTTTTAGTGTGATAAGCGTGAGTTTTCTCGAACACTTTGACAAGGGATATATTTGCCTCGTGAATATTGAATGTACTACTGCATTAGACAAGATAAAACATCTAATGGGAATGAGTTTACATACCAATAAATTACGTATTTTTTCTTGTAACTTACGTGACGGAGATGAAAGGGCAACATACATTCCCCTTTGTGGTTAATCTATTTGTGTGTGTTGTTTGATAACAGTCTAGCCTTCTTGAATATTAGTAGCATGCAGGACATCTATTTGGGGTAAGACCATATTAAGGATCCGTCCGCCGAAAGAGTTCACTTGATAATACCGTTTTGGTGTGATATGCGTGAGTTTCTCTCGATCACTTTGACATGATACATGTTTTTTTCGTGAATACTGAATGTATTTCTGCATTAGACAAGATAAAACGTCAAATGGGAAAGAGTTTTCATACCCATAACATACGTATTATTTTCTTGTAACTTACGTGACGGAGACGAAAGGGTAACATACATTCCCCTTTGTGGTTAATGTAGTTGTGTGTGTTGCTTGATATCAGTCTAGCCTTCTTGAAGATTCGTAACATCCAGGACATCTATTTGGGATAAGACCATATTAAGGATCCGTCCGCCGAAAGAGTGCACTTGACAATACCGTTTTGGTGTGATATGCGTGAGTGTCTCTCGATTACTTTGACATGGGACATGTTAGTTTCGTGAATACTGAATGTATGTCTGCATTAGACAAGATAAAACGTCAAATGGGAAAGAGTTTTCATACCCATAACATACGTATTATTTTCTTGTAACTTACGTGACGGAGATGAAAGGGTAACATACATTCCCCTTTGTGGTTATTCTATTTGTTTGTGTTGCTTGATATCAGTCTAGCCTTCGTGAAGATTTGTAACATGCAGGACTTCTATTTGGGGTAAGTCTATATTATGGATCCGTCCGCCGAAAGAGTGCACTTGAATATACCGTTATGGTGTGATATGAGTGAGTTTTTCTCGAACACTTTGACATGGGACATGTTTGTTTCGTGAATACTGAATGTACTTCTACATTAGTCAATATAAAATATCAAATGCGAATGAGTTTTGACATCCATAACTTACGTACTATTTTCTTGTAACTTATGTGACGGAGATGAAAGGGTAACATACATTCCCCTTTGTGGTTAATCTATTTGTGTGTGTTGCTTGATATCAGTCTATTCTTCGTGAAGATTTGTAGAACACAGGACATTTATTTGGGGTAAGACCATATTAAGGATCCGTCCGCCGAAAGAGTGCACTTGACAATACCGTTTTGGTGTGATATGCGTGAGTTTCTGTCGATTACTTTGACATGAGATATGTTTTTTCGTGAATACTGAATGTATTTCTGCATTAGACAAGATAAAACGTCAAATGGGAAAGAGTTTTCATACTCATAACATACGTATTATTTTCTTGTAACTTACGTGACGGAGATGAAAGGGTAACATACATTCCCCTTTGTGGTTATTCTATTTGTTTGTGTTGCTTGATATCAGTCTAGCCTTCGTGAAGATTTGTAACATGCAGGACTTCTATTTGGGGTAAGTCTATATTATGGATCCGTCCGCCGAAAGAGTGCACTTTAATATACCGTTATGGTGTGATATGCGTGAGTTTTTCTCGAACACTTTGACATGGGACATGTTTGTTTCGTGAATACTGAATGTACTTCTACATTAGTCAATATAAAACATCAAATGCGAATGAGTTTTGACATCCATAACTTACGTACTATTTTCTTGTAACTTATGTGACGGAGATGAAAGGGTAACATACATTCCCCTTTGTGGTTAATCTATTTGTGTGTGTTGCTTGATATCAGTCTATTCTTCGTGAAGATTTGTAGAACGCAGGACATTTATTTGGGGTAAGACCATATTAAGGATCCGCCCGCCGAAAGAGTGCACTTGACAATACCGTTTTGGTGTGATATGCGTGAGTTTCTGTCGATTACTTTGACATGAGATATGTTTTTTCGTGAATACTGAATGTATTTCTGCATTAGACAAGATAAAACGTCAAATGGGAATGAGTTTTCATACCCATAACTTACGTATTATTTTCTTGTAAGTTAAGTGACGGAGATGAAAGGGTAACATACATTCCCCTTTGTGTTTAATGTAGTTGTGTGTGTTGCTTGATATCAGTCTAGCCTTCTTGAAGATTCGTTACATCCAGGACATCTATTTGGGATAAGACCATATTAAGGATCCGTCCGCCGAAAGAGTGCACTTGACAATACCGTTTTGGTGTGATATGCGTGAGTGTCTCTCGATTACTTTGACACGGGACATGTTAGTTTCGTGAATACTGAATGTATTTCTGCATTAGACAAGATAAAACGTCAAATGGGAAAGAGTCTTCATACCCATAACATACGTATTATTTTCTTGTAACTTACGTGACGGAGATGAAAGGGTAACATACATTCCCCTTTGTGGTTATTCTATTTGTTTGTGTTGCTTGATATCAGTCTAGCCTTCGTGAAGATTTGTAACATGCAGGACTTCTATTTGGGGTAAGTCTATATTATGGATCCGTCCGCCGAAAGAGTGCACTTTAATATACCGTTATGGTGTGATATGCGTGAGTTTTTCTCGAACACTTTGGTATGGGACATGTTTGTTTCGTGAATTCTGAATGTACTTCTACATTAGTCAAGATAAAACATCAAATGCGAATGAGTTTTCACATCCATAACTTACGTACTATTTTCTTTTAAATTACGTGACAGAGATGAAGGGTAACATAGATTCCCCTTTGCGTTTAATCTAGTTGTGTGTGTTGCTTGATATCAGTCTAGCCTTCGTGAAGATTCGTAACATGCAGGACATATATTTGGGGTAAGACCATATTAAGGATCCGTCCGCCGAAAGAATGCACTTGACAATACCGTTTTGGTGTGATATGCGTGAGTTTCTCTCGATCACTTTGACATGATACATGTTTTTTTCGTGAATACTGAATGTAGTTCTGCATTAGACAAGATAAAACGTCAAATGGGATTGAGTTTTTATACCCATAACTTACGTATTATTTTTTGGAAGTTACGTGACGGAGATGAAAGGGTAACATACATTCCCCTTTGTGGTTAATGTAGTTGTATGTGTTGCTTGATATCAGTCTAGCCTTCTTGAAGATTCGTAACATGCAGGACATCTATTTGGGATAAGACTATATTAAGGATCCGTCCGCCGAAAGAGAGCACTTGATAGTACCGTTTTGGTGTGATATGCGTGAGTTTCTCTCGATCACTTTGACATGATACATGTTTTTTTCGTGAATACTGAATGTATTTCTGCATTAGACAAGATAAAACGTCAAATGGGAAAGAGTTTTCATACCCATAACATACGTATTATTTTCTTGTAACTTACGTGACGGAGATGAAAGGGTAACATACATTCCCCTTTGTGGTTAATGTAGTTGTGTGTGTTGCTTGATATCAGTCTAGCCTTCTTGAAGATTCGTAACATCCAGGACTTCTATTTGGGATAAGACCATATTAAGGATCCGTCCGCCGAAAGAGTGCACTTGACAATACCGTTTTGGTGTGATATGCGTGAGTGTCTCTCGATCACTTTGACATGGGACATGTTAGTTTCGTGAATACTGAATGCATTTCTGCATTAGACAAGATAAAACGTCAAATGGGAAAGAGTTTTCATACCCATAACATACGTATTATTTTCTTGTAACTTACGTGACGGAGATGAAAGGGTAACATACATTCCCCTTTGTGGTTATTCTATTTGTTTGTGTTGCTTGATATCAGTCTAGCCTTCGTGAAGATTTGTAACATGCAGGACTTCTATTTGGGGTAAGTCTATATTATGGATCCGTCCGCCGAAAGAGTGCACTTGAATATACCGTTATGGTGTGATATGAGTGAGTTTTTCTCGAACACTTTGACATGGGACATGTTTGTTTCGTGAATACTGAATGTACTTCTACATTAGTCAATATAAAACATCAAATGCGAATGAGTTTTGACATCCATAACTTACGTACTATTTTCTTGTAACTTATGTGACGGAGATGAAAGGGTAACATACATTCCCCTTTGTGGTTAATCTATTTGTGTGTGTTGCTTGATATCAGTCTATTCTTCGTGAAGATTTGTAGAACGCAGGACATTTATTTGGGGTAAGACCATATTAAGGATCCGCCCGCCGAAAGAGTGCACTTGACAATACCGTTTTGGTGTGATATGCGTGAGTTTCTGTCGATTACTTTGACATGAGATATGTTTTTTCGTGAATACTGAATGTATTTCTGCATTAGACAAGATAAAACGTCAAATGGGAATGAGTTTTCATACCCATAACTTACGTATTATTTTCTTGTAAGTTAAGTGACGGAGATGAAAGGGTAACATACATTCCCCTTTGTGGTTAATGTAGTTGTGTGTGTTGCTTGATATCAGTCTAGCCTTCTTGAAGATTCGTAACATCCAGGACATCTATTTGGGATAAGACCATATTAAGGATCCGTCCGCCGAAAGAGTGCACTTGACAATACCGTTTTGGTGTGATATGCGTGAGTGTCTCTCGATTACTTTGACACGGGACATGTTAGTTTCGTGAATACTGAATGTATTTCTGCATTAGACAAGATAAAACGTCAAATGGGAAAGAGTTTTCATACCCATAACATACGTATTATTTTCTTGTAACTTACGTGACGGAGATGAAAGGGTAACATACATTCCCCTTTGTGGTTATTCTATTTGTTTGTGTTGCTTGATATCAGTCTAGCCTTCGTGAAGATTTGTAACATGCAGGACTTCTATTTGGGGTAAGTCTATATTATGGATCCGTCCGCCGAAAGAGTGCACTTTAATATACCGTTATGGTGTGATATGCGTGAGTTTTTCTCGAACACTTTGACATGGGACATGTTTGTTTCGTGAATTCTGAATGTACTTCTACATTAGTCAAGATAAAACATCAAATGCGAATGAGTTTTCACATCCATAACTTACGTACTATTTTCTTTTAAATTACGTGACAGAGATGAAGGGTAACATAGATTCCCCTTTGCGTTTAATCTAGTTGTGTGTGTTGCTTGATATCAGTCTAGCCTTCGTGAAGATTCGTAACATGCAGGACATATATTTGGGGTAAGACCATATTAAGGATCTGTCCGCCGAAAGAGTGCACTTGACAATACCGTTTTGGTGTGATATGCGTGAGTTTCTCTCGATCACTTTGACATGAGATACGTTTTTTCGTGAATACTGAATGTATTTCTGCATTAGACAAGATAAAACGACAAATGGGAATGAGTTTTCATACCCATAACTTACGTATTATTTTCTTGTAAGTTAAGTGACGGAGATGAAAGGGTAACATACATTCCCCTTTGTGGTTAATGTAGTTGTGTGTGTTGCTTGATATCAGTCTAGCCTTCTTGAAGATTCGTAACATGCAGGACATCTATTTGGGATAAGACCATATTAAGGATCCGTCCGCCGAAAGAGTGCACTTGAAAATACCGTTTTGGTGTGATATGCGTGAGTGTCTCTCGATCACTTTGACATGGGACATGTTTGTTTCGTGAATACTGAATATATATTTCTGCATTAGACAAGATAAAGCGTCAAATGGGAAAGAGTTTTCATACCCATAACATACGTATTATTTTCTTGTAACTTACGTGACGGAGATGAAAGGGCAACATACATTCCCCTTTGTGGTTAATCTATTTGTGTGTTTTGTTTGATAACAGTCTAGCCTTCTTGACGATTAGTAGCATGCAGGACATATATTTGGGGTAAGACCATATTAAGGATCCGTCCGCCGAAAGAGTGCACTTGATAATACCGTTTTGGTGTGATATGCGTGAGTTTCTCTCGATCTCTTTGACATGATACATGTTTTTTTCGTGAATACTGAATGTATTTCTGCATTAGACAAGATAAAACGTCAAATGGGATTGAGTTTTCATACCCATAACTTACGTATTATTTTTTGGAAGTTACGTGACGGAGATGAAAGGGTAACATACATTCCCCTTTGTGGTTAATGTAGTTGTATGTGTTGCTTGATATCAGTCTAGCCTTCTTGAAGATTCGTAACATGCAGGACATCTATTTGGGATAAGACCATATTAAGGATCCGTCCGCCGAAAGAGTGCACTTGACAATACCGTTTTGGTGTGATATGCGTGAGTGTCTCTCGATCACTTTGACATGGGACATGTTTGTTTCGTGAATACTGAATGTACTTCTGCATTAAACAAGATAAAAGGTCAAATGGGAAAGAGTTTTCATACCCATAACATACGTATTATTTTCTTGTAAATTATGTGACGGAGACGAAAGGGTAACATACATTCCCCTTTGTGGTTAATCTATTTGTGTGTGTTGCTTGATATCAGTCTATTCTTCGTGAAGATTTGTAGAACGCAGGACATTTATTTGGGGTAAGACCATATTAAGGATCCGTCCGCCGAAAGAGTGCACTTGACAATACCGTTTTGGTGTGATATGCGTGAGTTTCTCTCGATTACTTTGACATGAGATATGTTTTTTCGTGAATACTGAATGTATTTCTGCATTAGACAAGATAAAACGTCAAATGGGAATGAGTTTTCATACCCATAACTTACGTATTATTTTCTTGTAAGTTAAGTGACGGAGATGAAAGGGTAACATACATTCCCCTTTGTGGTTAATGTAGTTGTGTGTGTTGCTTGATATCAGTCTAGCCTTCTTGAAGATTCGTAACATCCAGGACATCTATTTGGGATAAGACCATATTAAGGATCCGTCCGCCGAAAGAGTGCACTTGACAATACCGTTTTGGTGTGATATGCGTGAGTGTCTCTCGATCACTTTGACATGGGACATGTTAGTTTCGTGAATACTGAATGTATTTCTGCATTAGACAAGATAAAACGTCAAATGGGAAAGAGTTTTCATACCCATAACATACGTATTATTTTCTTGTAAGTTACGTGACGGAGATGAAAGGGTAACATACATTCCCCTTTGTGGTTAATGTAGTTGTGTGTGTTGCTTGATATCATTGTAGCCTTCTTGAAGATTTGTAACATGCAGGACATCTATTTGGGATAAGACCATATTAAGGATCCGTCCGCCGAAAGAGTGCACTTGACAATACCGTTTTGGTGTGATATGCGTGAGTTTCTCTCGATCACTTTGACATGATACATGTTTTTTTCGTGAATATTGAATGTATTTCTGCATTAGACAAGATAAAAGGTCAAATGGGAAAGAGTTTTCATACCCATAACATACGTATTATTTTCTTGTAACTTACGTGACGGAGATGAAAGGGTAACATACATTCCCCTTTGTGGTTAATGTAGTTGTGTGTGTTGCTTGATAACAGTCTAGCCTTCGTGAAGATTTGAAACATGCAGGACTTCTATTTGGGGTAAGACTATATAAAGGATCCGTCCGCCGAAAGAGTGCACTTGATAATACCGTTTTAGTGTGATAAGCGTGAGTTTTCTCGAACACTTTGACAAGGGACATATTTGCCTCGTGAATACTGAATGTACTACTGCATTAGACAAGATAAAACATCTAATGGGAATGAGTTTTCATACCAATAAATTACGTATTTTTTCTTGTAACTTACGTGACGGAGATGAAAGGGTAACATACATTCCCCTTTGTGGTTAATCTATTTGTGTGTGTTGTTTGATAACAGTCTAGCCTTCGTGAAGATTTGTAGCATGCAGGACATTTATTTGGGGTAAGACCATATTAAGGATCCGTCCGCCGAAAGAGTGCACTTGAAATACCGTTTTGGTGTGATATGCGTGAGTTTTTCGATTACTTTGACATGAGAATGTTTGTTTCGTGAATACTGAATGTATTTACTGCATTAGACAAGATAAAACATCAAATGGGAATGAGTTTTCACACCCATAACTTACGTACTATTTTCTTGTAACTTACGTGACGGAGATGAAAGGGTAACATACATTCCCCTTTGTGGTTAATGTAGTTGTGTGTGTTGCTTGATATCAGTCTAGCCTTCGTGAAGATTTGTAACATGCAGGACATCTATTTGGGGTAAGACCATATTAAGGATCCGTCCGCCGAAAGAGTGCACTTGACAATACCGTTTTGGTGTGATATGCGTGAGTTTCTCTCGATCACTTTGACATGGGACATGTTTGTTTCGTGAATACTGAATGTATTTCTGCATTAGACAAGATAAAACGTCAAATGGGAAAGAGTTTTCATACCCATAACATACGTATTATTTTCTTGTAACTTACGTGACGGAGATGAAAGGGTAACATACATTCCCCTTTGTGGTTATTCTATTTGTTTGTGTTGCTTGATATCAGTCTAGCCTTCGTGAAGATTTGTAACATGCAGGACTTCTATTTGGGGTAAGTCTATATTATGGATCCGTCCGCCGAAAGAGTGCACTTTAATATACCGTTATGGTGTGATATGCGTGAGTTTTTCTCGAACACTTTGACATGGGACATGTTTGTTTCGTGAATTCTGAATGTACTTCTACATTAGTCAAGATAAAACATCAAATGCGAATGAGTTTTCACATCCATAACTTACGTACTATTTTCTTTTAAATTACGTGACAGAGATGAAGGGTAACATAGATTCCCCTTTGCGTTTAATCTAGTTGTGTGTGTTGCTTGATATCAGTCTAGCCTTCGTGAAGATTCGTAACATGCAGGACATATATTTGGGGTAAGACCATATTAAGGATCCGTCCGCCGAAAGAGTGCACTTGACAATACCGTTTTGGTGTGATATGCGTGAGTTTCTCTCGATCACTTTGACATGAGATACGTTTTTTCGTGAATACTGAATGTATTTCTGCATTAGACAAGATAAAACGACAAATGGGAATGAGTTTTCATACCCATAACTTACGTATTATTTTCTTGTAAGGTAAGTGACGGAGATGAAAGGGTAACATACATTCCCCTTTGTGGTTAATGTAGTTGTGTGTGTTGCTTGATACCAGTCTAGCCTTCTTGAAAATTCGTAACATGCAGGACATCTATTTGGGATAAGACCATATTAAGGATCCGTCCGCCGAAAGAGTGCACTTGAAAATACCGTTTTGGTGTGATATGCGTGAGTGTCTCTCGATCACTTTGACATGGGACATGTTTGTTTCGTGAATACTGAATATATATTTCTGCATTAGACAAGATAAAGCGTCAAATGGGAAAGAGTTTTCATACCCATAACATACGTATTATTTTCTTGTAACTTACGTGACGGAGATGAAAGGGCAACATACATTCCCCTTTGTGGTTAATCTATTTGTGTGTGTTGTTTGATAACAGTCTAGCCTTCTTGAAGATTAGTAGCATGCAGGACATCTATTTGGGGTAAGACCATATTAAGGATCCGTCCGCCGAAAGAGTGCACTTGATAATACCGTTTTGGTGTGATATGCGTGAGTGTCTCTCGATTACTTTGACACGGGACATGTTAGTTTCGTGAATACTGAATGTATTTCTGCATTAGACAAGATAAAGCGTCAAATGGGAAAGAGTTTTCATACCCATAACATACGTATTATTTTCTTGTAACTTACGTGACGGAGATGAAAGGGCAACATACATTCCCCTTTGTGGTTAATCTATTTGTGTGTGTTGTTTGATAACAGTCTAGCCTTCTTGAAGATTCGTAACATGCAGAACATCTATTTGGGATAAGACCATATTAAGGATCCGTCCGCCGAAAGAGTGCA
>CM034532.1:79230341-79381177 GCA_020002185.1 Paraescarpia echinospica | reverse complement strand
TATATTCTACCTCTTCGTTCCCATGTCCTGTGTGGAGGCATTTACACTTCCCAAAATTGAACAGCATTTGCCACTTTTCAGACCATTTGATCAACCTATCAAGATCATCTTGTAAATGCTGTCTGTCTCCATCACTTTTAATCCTTCTAAACACTTTTGTATCATCCGCAAATTTTAACACCTTGTTTGTTATATCATCGTCCAAATCGTTGATATATATTAAGAATAATATAGGTCCTAGTACTGATCCCTGTGGTACCCCACTCAATACCGATTTCCAGTTTGAAGCCTCCCATCAACTACTACACGTTGTCTTCTGTCATTCAGCCATTTTTCTATCCAGTTTATTATACCATTTCCTATGCCATGGGCCTTTAGCTTAAGGAGTAATCTTTGATGTGGTACTTTGTCGAAAGCTTTTGAAAATCTAAATAGATGATATCTACTGGTGATCCCTCATCTACCCACCTAGTGATGTCTTCCAAAAAACATAACATATTTGTTAAGCATGACCTCGCTTTTAAAACCCATGTTGAGATGGGTTTATCAAGTTATGTTTAACAAGAAAATCCACCATGTGATCTTTAATTAGTCTTTCTAATAATTTGCAAATCACTGATGTTAAACTCACTGGTCTATAGTTCTCTGACTTGTTTCTCGAACCTTTTTAAATAACGGTATAATGTTTGCCTCTTTCCATTCTAAAGGAACCACTCCCTCTTCTAATGACAAATTGAAAAATGTTGCAAGCGGTACGCTAATTTGTTCTACAATTTCCAATAGTAGTTTGGGCGGAATCCCGTCCACTCCAGGTGATTTATTATCCTTCATAGCCCTTATTTTCTTAGCTACCATTTCCGAGGTTACAACTAACTGTCCTAAATAGTCTGAATCTGCCCCTTGAACTTAGCCTCTGGTACTGGCAGTGAACTAATATCTTCCCTGGTAAACACTGAACTAAAATACTCATTCAGGTCTTCTGCCATTAAGAATCCCTCTGATATTGTATTTCCAGCACTATCTTCTAGAGGACCGACCTTATCCTGAACTTTCTGTTTGCTTCGAATATACGCATAAAAACTCTTACTGTCATGTTTTATATTACTAGCTAATTTTTTTTTTTTTTTTTTTTCATAGCTTCTCTTTGAATTTCTAATTTCAGCTGTAGCTTGATTAAGTGCTTCTTTATAAATGTTGTAGTCTTCATCATTTCCAGTACATCTATATGACTTCCACATCATTTGTTTATACTTAATTTTTCTAATGGCTTCTTTCGATAAGTGTTTCTTTTTAGACCGTTTCCCTTGTTTTTTGAAAGGTACAAATTTATCGACTATGCACTTAATTTCACTATTTAAGATATTCCAGCATTCGGTTGCTGTCTTATTCTTCAGTGTGTTATTCCAGTCTATCTTTGCTAAATATTTCCTCATGTCCTTATACCTTCCTTTGTGGAAATTTCTCCTATACTGCTTTTTACTAGTCCTTTCTGATTTTACTTTGATGGTAAAATGTATCTGGTTGTGATCACTACTCCCCAGTGGCTCACATATCTTGACAATGTCAACTAATTCTTTCTGTGAGGACAAAACTAAGTCTAACACATTCTCTCCCCTGGTTGGTTCTAGCACATGTTGAGAAAGGAAACTATCTTGTACTAAAACTAAAAACTTGTGGTCCTCACTCCCCATACTCTGTAGAGATTTCCATTGTATATGCCCATGGTTAAAGTCCCCCATAATAATACAGTTCCGTTTGCTTACTTCCCTTATAGCGTTTTGTATTTTTTCATTCTCTTCTATGCTTATGTTTGGACTTCGATAAACTAACCCAACTGTTAACGTTGAGTTTCCTGTAACTATGTTACACCAAACAGCTTCTTCGCAATCTGCTTCTCTTTCTAATTTTATTTCATAAGCCTGGATAGATTCTTTAATATATAAAATAACTCCACCTCCCTTTCTTCCTATTCTATCTTTCCTAAACATTACATATCCTGTTAGTCCCAATTCGGCATCTGATATATCAGTGGTGGCCCACGATTCGGTTATACCTATTATGTGAGGGTCAATATCTTCTACCATAATGTTTAGTTCACTTCTTTTGTTTACTATGCTCCTTGCATTTAAACAAATGCATTTATATCCTGATTCAGAACAGTTTTCCAGGCTGTTCTTTGCCGATTTATTTCTGCTGTCTTTATCTATGCCTCCAGTTTCAGGCTTCTCTGTGAATCCCCCCTGCGAATCTAGTTTAAATAGATGCAGCCTGTCCCACTGTCAACAGATTGCAGCAAGTTCTCTGAGAAAACTGCTGCCCCCTTTCCACTTAGATGTAGGCCATCTCTCATGTACATATCTTCCCTCCCAACAAAGTATCCCCATAAATCTACGAATCCCACCCCCTCTTCTTTACACATCTGCTCAACTAGTGCGTTGATCGCCATCCTCTTGCAGTTTCTATATGTCGGCCCCCTTCCTCCCATTACTGGCAAAATTCCTGAGAGGATAATCTGTTCTACTCTTGTCTTCTTTAACTTCTTCACTAACTGTCTGTACTTCTGAACTATCCCAGTTGTTCCCTCCCTCTCTGCGTTATTTGTCCCTACATGTACTAGTATAGACCCTCCCTTGCCATGCCCCAGTACCTTCTCTACCCTTTCAGTTACATGTTCTATCCTAGCCCCCGGTAGACAAACAACGACGTCCTCCCCCTCGCTTAGAGTCTTATCTGTCTTTCTCATAATCGAATCGCCCATAAACACCCTCTCTTTCCTCATTGCCCCCTCAATCACTGCCTCAGTGTAGCTCTTTCTACGGTTTGCATCTGTCTGGTTGTAATCTTGTTCCCCTGTCTTCTGCTCTCCCGTCACAATCTCGTCCGTTCCATTCTTTCCTGACGCTGTTTCTCTTGTCACCTTTCTTCCTGTCATCGTCCCTCCCGACTTCTCTTCTGTCACATGTACTCTCACTTCCTTTCTTCCCGTCATCTTTCCTCCCATTGCATTTCCTTCTCTCCTCTCCCGTCTCTTTTTCCCTCCTACCTCTTTCTCTACGGTCACTTTCTCTCCTGCCACCTTCACACCTGTCACATTTCCTGCCGTCGATCCTCCACTTTCTTCCCCTCCGATCACCTTCCCTCCTCTCAGTCTCCTTTCCTCGGTCTTGTTGCCACTACTCTGCTCCTTCAGTTTCACAGTATTCCCAACTTTATCCCTGTCGTCTCTCTCCATTCCATCTGTCTCCTTGCTGATTCTCATCTCCATCCCCTTCACAATATCTACCAACCTAGCTACCTCTTTCTCCAGACATTTCACCTTCCAACACCCCACGCACTGAAAGGTGAATCCCTCTTCCTTGGTTTCTGTCCATGACTTCGTACAGCCGGATAAGGCAAAATCTACCCAACTGTGGCAGTCGTCGCACACCAAGTGTCTCTTTGCCTTGACTTGCCGCTTGCAAGGCGCCATATCAGAATTTATTTAATAATAATAATCTAATTAGCTATTTAAAATAGTTTTGTCAACTGTGTTTACACTATTCACTGTCTATGTAGTCTTTAAGAAGACTGTTTTCTGTGCACAAATGTTACACTTTACGTAAGATTGCGTACGCTAGACTGCCTTATTTATTTAGGTTATACAGCGCCCTAGCGAATAAGAGAGACACTAGCTACATAAACTTAGTTCGCCCGATTATCGCAAATGCTTAATTTTAACAACAAAGCTACCTTATCAAAATGTCTAGCAGGTACTGACTTACACAGATATTATCTTATGTAGGTAGTTTATGGTTGTTACTTTATCACCTATATATTCTACCACATAACGAGGTTTGTTAAATCTTGTTTACAAACTTATCGTAGCCGTAAGCTAACGTACCCTATTATCACTCACTAGACTAAAGTGTCCTAAAATACTTTATCTAACTAACTTTAAGCACAACTGCTACTCAATATATGTTTACTGCTACTTTATGAATGATATTAAGGCAAGAATAATACTTATCAATCAGTAATTCCACTTGCTTATGAACTTTGATACACCACCAATTTCAACGATCTATCTCCGCCAAATATAGCCTCGAAAATTTCACTAACCATAACCAAGAATTTTTTTTTAATTAGGTCTCGCATGTTTAAAATAGGTCATTCAGGTGCGCAATGAAACGGCGAGTCACGTGGGGTGCTCAGATTAACTCTAGCTTGCCGCTAAGGGGATTTAATCGGTCATTTTAAGTCGTTTCTCAATACTTCCGGTTAAGAAATGTGGTTAGGTCGACATTTTCTGGTCAGCCGCGAATGTTATGGTTCGAGGCGGTTTAGACTTCCGTGCGCGGAAGCCGATACCTTCTGGGCAGCCCTCTCTTTGTCGGGCCATGGAGCGTCACCGACTGCTAGGACTGGCAGACGAACGCTTGCAAGGCGGCGCCACCGTCGCAGTTTTCTCAGAATTATAGGCCATCTTTTAAATGCAAGTAACTTCGTCAATGTTCAAGCGATCTCGCCCCGTCTTGTATCATCGGAAAGAGCAGAGAATTACCTCTTCGCCCGGCTGTCATTTCAGCATTCAGCTCTCACTACTCGCCACTCAGCAGAAGCGACATACAACGTGTGCCAATTAACATTCAAACGTTTTATTCGTTAAAATTTATCACCCTAAATTGCACCATGCATGCACGCCTCCAACCCCCACCCGCCATGCACTTATATACGTGCATATACGGTATCCTGGCGTAGACCGACATGGATGCCCCCCACATTTCCTTCCCCAACCACCCTAAGTCCGCGACGGTCAAGCGACGCGACGAATTAGTGCATGAAATACAATATGAAATATATATGTATATATATATATTTATATATATGTGTGTGTGTGTGTGTGTGTGTGTGTGTGTGTGTGTGTGTGTGTGTGTGTGTGTGTGTGTGTGTGTGTGTGTGTGTGTGTGTGTGTGTGGTATAATAGTATGTGAAGGCCAAAAAATCATAGTTTTGTCAAATTTCTTCCAAAAATCTTGTTTGGTCTTAAACTTTTGCAAATGACTATATATATATATATATATATATATACAGTCAGTTGCAAAAGTTTAAGACCAAACAAGATTTTGTGAAGAAATTTGACAAAACTATGATTTTTTGGCCTTCACACAATATTATATCAGTTTATTTCGCCAAATAAACGTATTACAACATAATATGACACTTTATGTCGTCCAAAAGTGTCAGTGTCTCTACTTTTTAGTATTTAGTGTGGCCTCCTTTGCTGTCATTGACCGCCTGCATGCGATATGGCATGCTAGAAACCAGAGATTCGCAGTACTCCTGTGTGATTTCGGTGACCCAAACGTCCTTGATAGCTTGTTTCAAGTTTTTAGCGCTTGGTGGTTGTTTGTCTGCCACCTTATCCTTCATTATAGTCCACAGGTTCTCAATGGGATTCAGATCTGGGATGTTCCCAGGCCATTCCAGCACGGAGATTTTGTTCTTCTTGAGGAAATCAGTGGATACCTTGGATCGGTGACAAGGAGCGCCATCTTGCATGGAAATCGTACATTTGTGGATGTCCATATGCAGTTTCAGCTTCGTCTTGCGAGGTATAAACTGTTGCATGGTCGGTTCTGAGAACAACACTTTCTTCCACTGCGCGAGAGTCCAATGGCGATGTCGTCTGGCAAAGTCCAGTCTCTTTTTTTTCATCACAGGTGTCAGGCGTGGCTTCCGGGCCGGTTTGCGGGACTTGAGCCCAAATTCCTTGCTGAGACGTCTCGAAACAGTACTGAGACTTATTTCCGTACCTTTTAAGCATAAAGCAGCCCGAATTTTCTTGCATGAGCTCATTGGCGAGCACATCACGATGCGTCTCATTGCGTGGTCATCCCTGAGCGTAGTTTTCCATGGACGACCACTTCTTTTACTATAACGAAATGTGCCATCAGTATTGAATTTGACGATGGCGTTGTGCACGGCTGTCTTGGAATAACGTAATTTAGCACTAATGTCTCTTTCCGTATATCCTTCTCCATGTAGAATCTGTATTTGTGCCCTTAGAACCTCTGTTAAAGACGATTTTTTGCCCATTTCAGGGATGAAGGCAAAACTGAAAAACACCTATTCGATACTGACAGCAGCAAACAAATGACATGGAAGTACTGACTAGGCGTATTGCTTCAAGGCCCAAATAGGATGATGCAATCCAGACGTTATCTGATGCAATCTGATGCCATACCATAAAATGCTTTAAAATCGTGCCTGGTCTTAAACTTTTGCGTATGACTGTACTGTTACCCATGAAATATATATATATATATATATATATTTAATGGATAACCGTACCCAGCTTCAAGGCTTTGAATAACTAAAGATAAATACCATTCATCAAACAGCAAACAATATTAACGTTCAATGAGAAAATATACATTTACACCGGGCTAATCCCATCTCGAACCTATATGAACGTTCGTTGAAGACGAATGGTTGCAAGATTTTCTAACAGATCATCCAAGTCTTCAAATAAATTTGCTGGGTGTCCTGGAAGGCGATATATACAAACAGAGTATGCGGAGAAAGGAGAATCTGAAATGTCAGCACATATGGATTCAAAACTGGAGTATTCAGGGTTGCAATGTAATTTAACTTTGAACTGCTGTGATACTAGAAATTCACCACCTCCACCACGTCCGACTAACCGTGGTCGATGGTGAAAGGAGTAAACCAGAAGGAGAAACGCCAGCATGCAGCTGTATCAAGTGGTTTGAGTCAGTCTCCGGTACAGCAAGGGTGTATAATTTCTTTGAAATTAATAAATCACAAAGTGACTCTGTCTTATCTCGAACAGGTCGAACGTCTATAGTGGCCACCCGAATATTTCGTGTAACTGCTGGCACGGGATTCAGACTTACATATCATGCTAGTAAATGAATTATGGTTAATTTGAATGTTGGCGTAGAGCGGGGGATTGGCAGTAACTTTCTATGCAACATTGAAATAGAATTATGTATTCAAGTTTGAATAAGAAAAAAGCTCATTAAAATGATTACACGTCAATGGTTTGCATAAAACAAAATATTTATCCCTTACAATAAAAGAGCAGCACACACAGAAAACACCCAATAAGAATATTATCCGTGATGAAGTGTTATCGTGTCACAAGCAAGCGTCAATAACGAGGCAAAACTACAGTACTCAAGCTTCCAAGACAAAACAATATTAAATCGATATGTGTATTGTCCAATTCAGTGGCCCTTTCGTATTGCGCCATTTGTTCCTGTTTGTTGAACTGCGTCACTGAAAATTGACGTTGAAGTTGCAGTTACTGTTATTAATAAACCTTGCTGGCATGTCATCGTTCACTGTATACTGTGTAGGTTTGAGAAAAAACGAAAATTACCGCATTGCCACGGAATTGCGCGACGCGCGAACATTGTACATTCCAGATGTATGACTTTCCGAGGTAAGGATGATGACAATCATTACACCTTGAATAATACCTTGAGCAAGTTTGGGACAGGGTGTCTACTGCCTTATAAGTATAACCCCAAATCATTACACCTTGAATAATACATTGAGCAAGTTTGGGACAGGGTGCCTGTATCGTTTTGTTGTTATATATGTAAAGAAATTTCGGACGCGTGTTTTATAAAGACGACTGGTTTATTTGAACATCTCCATGCAGACCCGCTATACGAGGCTCGGTCAAGGACTCCTGAAATCACGTGATGGTGTCACCTGTCTAAACTATGCCAAGTTAGTGGGAACATAGAAATACAGTAGCGCTACCTAGCGATTATACTAAATTTAAATGACATATCGCCACATCTCCTTTCTCAACAATGTACGCATGTACTAGTCATTAAGTAAGTGTCCTTGAAGTATATTGTAGTCTACTTACCACTTGGGGTTAACTCTATCTCGGGTAGATCTTCGTAGCATCGGTATAGGTGGAGTGGGTTGGTTGGGTGTCCCTGGGCCGTCTCGGATGGGACGTCGTGGTGCCGGCACGGGCCGTGGCAGCGTGCTGTATGACACCGGACCGCAGTGCACGTCAGCTGGTTCGGTCGTCTGGTTTCGCTGAAGTGGCTCGTCCTGATGCGTCAACTCGATGTCATCAATAGCCGTGTCCATGTTTGGCAGTTCTGCTGTTGACCGCAGTTGACGACGGTTGCGACGGTAGCGCGCGCCGTTCACCTCAACATCGTAGGATCTGTGTCCCAACACACGGCGACAAAGCCCCAGTGACCAGCGTCGATCACCTAGTAACCTCATTCGGATGTTGTCACCAGCGTGTAGCTCCGTGAGCTTCTTCGTGCCTCGGTTGTAGTGTTTTGTCTGAGCTTCCTTCTTTGAGGCCAGCTTCTCTTCTGCTGAAGGTGGTATCGCTGGGCGTAATAGCTCCTCAGTTGTCGGCAGGAGGGTCCTTGTACGCCTTCCCATCAGCCGTTGTACCGGCGATGTTCCGATATACTCGCTCGGGGTGTTCCTCCAATCTAGCAGCGCTAGCAGTGGGTCTTTGTGGTCTTCTCGTGCTTTCTTGAAGAGTGCTTTACACGTCTTCACCGCGTTTTCCGCTTTGCCGTTCGATTGTGGAAACCTCGGGCTAGAAGTGATGTGCTTGATCTTCCATAGTTTCACAAATTCCTTGAAGTCTTCACTTGCGAATTCCGGTCCGTTGTCTGTCATCATAACAGAAGGTATTCCATGTCGAGCGAATTGCGCTTTTAACTGGTTTATTACAGACCGTGACGTTTTCTTGTGTAACTCCGCTACCTCGAAGTAGTTGGACCAGTAATCGACTATGATGATGAACGACTGTCCGTTGAACTCGAACAGATCTCCTCCTAACTTCTCCCACGGACGAGATGGCAGTTCGTGTGGATGTAGGGGCTCACGACACTGCTGTGGCGTGAATGTCTGACAAGTGCTGCATCTGGACACATGGTCTCTGACGTCAGCACTCATCCCCGGCCAGTACAGCACTTCTCTAACTCGTCGAACGCATCCTCCCATTCCAATGTGGCTGCTGCAGCATATCCTTTCTCAGTGACCTCGGAACGACCAGCTGCTCGCCTCGAAACACTAGTCCTTCGGCTTCAACCAGGCTGCTGCGCTCGTCATAATATGGCGATGCTGCTTGCGGACATTCTCTTCTCGCAGGCCATCCCTGTCGTATGATCTTGATCAGCGCCTGAGTTTCTTCGTCTGCGGCCACTTTCTCCCTGAACTCACCTCGTTTCGTCTTGGTTACCGAGATGTTCTCGTGGCTCACTGATTCTAGTGCGCGAATCTCACAGTTCTCATGCTGGCCGCCCTCTGTTGTGTCTCTGTAGGCGCGGCTGAGCGTGTCGGCGATATACATTAGTGGACCTCGCTTGTACTGTACATCTAGGTTGTACTTCTGTAGAGCGAGACACATGCTCTGTAGCCTCTTC
Organism: Paraescarpia echinospica; assembly: GCA_020002185.1. Lineage (NCBI taxonomy): Eukaryota > Metazoa > Annelida > Polychaeta > Sabellida > Siboglinidae > Paraescarpia > Paraescarpia echinospica. Next base: position 79,371,755 of record CM034532.1, on the reverse strand, counting down.
GGTGACTTGTGAATCTCTTTCTTGAATACTGTCTTCAGCGGTTCCTGATCTGATTCAATGGTGACCACGTCTCGATCATAGATGTATTGATCGAACTTGTCACACGACCACACGATTGCTAAAAGTTCTTTCTCTATTTGGGCATAACGTGTCTCTGTGTCGGTCAGAGCCCGCGAAGCGTACGAGACTGGCTGTCCGTTCTGCATTAACACGGCTCCCAGACCACGTTCGCTCGAATCACACTGGATCGTGACCGGTTGCTTGACGTCATAGTAGCGCAATATTGGTGCTTTGGTGACAAGCTGCTTAATGGCATAAATCGCTGCTGTGTGCGAGTTTGTCCAGTTGAACTCTGCGTCTTTGTCATCAAGTCTCCTCAGAGGTTCAGTCATCTCCGAGAGTCGTGGCAGGTACTTAGACAAGTAGTTCACCATGCCTAGAAATCTCTTCAGAGCGGTCACATCGCCTGGCTCCGGCATCTCTCTGATTGCCGATATCTTCGTTGGATCGGGTTTCAGGCCGTCCGGCGTCAGTATGTGACCCGTGAAGGGGACGCTTGCTTGTCCTCGCTTCACTTTGCTGCGGTTCAGCTTCAGCTTCCATACTCGGCCCTTCTCGAAGAATGCGTACTCATTGTCTTCTAGACTCTGATTTACCTCTAGCTCCTTCTTGCCGAATCCCGCTATTAAAAAATCGTCTGCGATGACCTCTATTCCGTCAAGGTCTTCAACGAATTCGTGCATCGTTATCTGCCAGACTTCCGGCGCTGTGCTTATTCCGAAAGGCATGCGTGTCCAACGAAACCTTCCAAAGGGGGAGTTGAAAGTCGTTTTGAAGCTCGACTCCTCGTCCAGACGTTTCTGCCAGAATCCCTCCTTGGCATCGAATATGCTGAACTTCTTTGCATCAGTCAGACGTGTCGCGACTTCCTCGATCGTCGGCATCTGGTAGTGTTCGCGACAGATCGCTCGGTTTAAGTCTCTTGGGTCGATACAGATCCTCAACTTATCGGGCTTGACGACAACAAGCATGCTCGACACCCAAGCTGTAGGCTCGGTGACTGGCTTGATGATTCCTCGCTGCACCATCTCATCAAGTTTCTCCTTGATTCTCGCTCTCAACGGCACTGGCACACGACGAGGTGGGTTAATTACGGGTGCAACACTCTCGTCTGTGACGATTTGGTATTCGCCAGGCAGCTAGACCAGACCTTCAAAGACATCTTTAAACTCTGTGAGTAGATCGTTTTTGTCTTTCACTGCTGCTCGCACCGCTTTCCTCAGCGATGATCGTGGGGCTGGATGTGGACTGTCACTGTAGCCTGACGACACGCGCGTTCCTGACGTGTCGCTCACTGCGTGCACTTTTCTATCGCTGTCGATGATCGTCACGAAACCCATCTCTGTGTAGGTCTTCAATGACAACAGTGGCATAAAGTCATCGTTCGTGATGTTGAAGGTCAAATTGCTTTGTTTGCCTTGTCGCCATACCGGAAGTGTCACCCAACCAAGTATCTGGTACTTTTCTCCAGTGTACGCCCTGATGTACTTCTGGGTACATTGTTGCAGCTTCTTCATTTGGCGGTCCCTTGTCGCTCTGCAGTATGTCTCTCGTGGAAGCATGTTGCATTCTGCTCCAGTGTCCATTTGGAACAGAACCCGGCTACTTGGTCTCGGAGATCCAACTTCTACTGTGATGACTGCCTTCGACGCTCTGTCTTCAACAAGACCGACGAAGAAGATTTCCTTTGTCGTGCGGACGGTTGACGCCGTCGCCCTACACTTGAGCTGGAAATGGTTCTTCTTTCCGCACTTACGGCACGTTTGGCCGTATGCGGGGCACTCTCTTTTAGCATGGCGGCGTCCACAGTACTTGCAGTCTTGTTGATGCTGCTCCGTTGGTGCTCTTGGCTTTGGTGTGGTGAACCTTTGCTGTGTGCGGTTGTGTTGTGTTCTGGCTGCTTGTCGCGTCTGCCGTTTCCTGACGAAGCTGACATCCTGCGTGGCACCATGCATAACCTGCAGCTGAGCACTCGTTTGCTCGGCTGCCTTGCAGATGTCGATGGCTTTCTCTAGGGTAAGGTCATTCATGCGCAATAGCCGTTTGGGACAGAGTGCCTACTGCCTTATAAGTATAACCCCAAATCATTACACCTTGAATAATACCTTGAGCAAGTTTGTGACAGAGTGCCTACTGCCTTATAAGTATAACCCCAAATCATTACATCTTGAATAATATCTTGAGCAAGTTTGGGACAGGAGTAGATAGTAGGACCTGTACGATCTCAAAAGCCTACTTATAAAAAAATATTTAATGACCCCTAATCGTTTTCGAGCACACCGCTGAGTCAGCAATAATGCGAGACTAATCCTATGCATAAAAAAAGATCAAAGGCTTTGTGGTTGACACTATTGAGTTTGGGAAACCTACTTATAAAAAACGTGATTGATGAGCGATGTAATTTGATACTAATTGGATGATTGACAGTACACTAGAGAGAGGCCACCTAGCGGTGAGTGCAGAGAGTATTTTAGTCCTAGCGATCAACGCCGTACCTAGAGCGCGCTGACGTAAGCAATAATGCGTTTATTGCGCTAACCACGCTAAAACCATGGAACATTCGTACTTTTAACGTAGTCCTCAACGCTGACGTAATGCGTTTGTAGATTCGAGAGGCCACCTAGCGGTGAGATATAACCGGGGCAAAACCCTGGATAATCTTAGGGAACGAAAGGTTTGAACCCTAGTCGCAACTTTTTATTAGTGTCGGTGGTATATAAGCGGTGGCGGTAGCGGGTGATCGGTAGTCGGTACGATGTTGTCGCCTATAAGGTTTGGTGGATCGCGGTCGTTCTTGTCGAATATGTATATGCGTCGACTGTCGGCGTTCGGTCGAGGCTTTCGATCCGTCGAACACGCCTATCAGTATAGGAAAGCGATATTCTACGAGGACGTGGAATGCGCCGAAATAATCAAAAGTTCGCGAAGCTCTTACGCAGCGAAACGACGCAGTTACGACATTCTACTAAAGAGAATGAGAAACAAATGGACCGACATTAGGGTGAAATGTATGAAGATGTTGTTGAAGAGGAAGTTTGACGGATCGAGCGATTTGAAGGCTGCACTGTTGGCGACCGGGGACGTCGAATTGGTGGAATGGGTAGCGAGTAAGGAGGGTTTCTGGGGTAGCGGAATCGCGGGCGATCCGGGGAAGAACACGCTCGGTAAACTGTTGATGGAGTTGCGCGATGAGTATAAAAACGCGTAAAAAAGTGTTCGTCGTTCAGTCGTGAAAAATGAACGGACCGTCGTTGAAGCATCCTTTTACGTGTATAGTAGCCGGTCCTACGGGATGCGGTAAGACGACGTTCGTCGAGCGTTTGATACGTTACGACACTATGATCGATCCGCCGCCGGAGAAAATCCTGTGGTGTTACGGACAGTGGCAGAGCGGCTACGCGTCTATGTCTTCGAAAATAGAGTTCGTAGACGGCCTGCCGGATCCGAAACGTTTAGACGGTAAAGCGAGAACGCTTCTAGTACTCGACGACCTCATGGAGGAGACCGATAGCCGGGTGACGGTACTATTTACTAAAAAAAGTCATCATTGTAATACGTCGGTCGTACAATTACGTCAGAACATGTTTCCGAAAGGGAAAGAAAACCGTACAATCAGCCTGAACGCTCAATACATAGTGCTATTCAAGAGTCCTCGAGACGCGGGTCAAGTAGGTCACCTAGCGAAACAGATGTACCCGGGAAAGGTCAACTACATGATAGAGGCTTTCAAAGACGCGACGTCGTCGGCGTACGGGTATCTATTCGTGGATCTGAAACAGGAAACGGAAGAGGACATGCGTTTGCGTACGTGCATATTTCCGGACGATGACCTTCAGTACGTGTACGTACGGAAGGGTGGCGGTGGTGGTGGCGGCGGCGTCGGCGGACTATAAGAAGAGAGGGACGACGGGGCGTACGTTTATTAGTCGCTATGACGGGGCGCGTGACGGGAGCGAAGAGACGACTGAAGGTGGCGGGACCGACGAATCAAATAAAGAGACACATCGTCGCCCTGCAGCTGTTGGAGAGACATAGGCGGAACATCGCTCTGCGAAAAGCGCTACTCGCCCACGCGGACACCGGTCTCATTTGTAGTCTGTGCGATTGCGCGTACAACATTCTGAAAGGGAACGTGAAGTTGTCGCCGAAACAGAAACGCGTATTGTCGAAATACCGGGATCACCTGCGTAAACTCGTCGACAAACACGTGACGCGTAAGCAGAAGCGTGTCATCTTGCAAAAGGGTGCGGGTGGTTTTTTGACGGCCCTGCTAGCGCCGTTAGCGAGTACCGTTATCTTGCCGCTGCTCAGACAGGTGTTCGGCGGTGGCGCCGGCGGTAATTGATGCAGTACGCGAAGAAGATGGCGTTGGTCGATCCACGATTGGTGGAAAGCCTCCTGCCACGCGTCGATCAGTCGTCGAGCACGCCTCGATCACGTGTGCTGAGTAGTCTTGACAGCGACATGAAGGACATTCTAGAACGTTCGGATTTATCGGAACGAGAAAAGGTAGCGTCGTACAATCAACTGCTGAGTCGGTACAATACGATAGAGGCGGCTCGAGCGGCGCAACCGGTACGCGTGTCGGTGGTGAACAGCGGCGAGACACCCGCGGTACCGGTGGCGCCAGCAGCGGCGGCGGCGGCGCCACCATCGTCGGAGACGATAGAGCGCGAAATCGTAGCCAGTATGCCGAAAACGTTGAAAGAGAAGACGAGACTGCTGATCGAAAAAATGAAAGCCGATCCGTTGTCTCGATGGAACGATCGCGGTGAATTCGTGTACGACGGTAAAGCGATCGCGGGGAGTAATATGGTCGATCTAGTAAACGATCTCATGCGAACGAGATCGAAGACGACGGCGCCCGTAGGATGGCGGGAGTTCGGATTGCACATGAAGGATATGAATATCCCTATGGAATTCGTAGGCAACCCGCGCTATCGTTCGTACGTGGAGCGACGACGGAAGCAGCTACTAGAAGAGAGGATGACGATGCCGTCGACGTCTAGTTCATCAGCAGCGCCGACTGAGCGGAGACGTCGTACTCGGATGCGAGGCGAACCTAAACGCAGATCCGTTTCGTTGCGCGTCACGGCGTGGGATACGTTGTCGTGATGACGTCACGATGAGCGATCATCATCGTCGTCGTCGTCGGTTTCATCATCGCGCTTACCGCGTTCTGTATCATCGTATCATCATCATCGTCGTCGTCGTCGTCATGGTGTCCGGGTGGAGTCGTCGTCGTCCAAAACGAAAGCCTCGACAGCAACGAAACGTCGACGAGGACGACGACGAGGAGCTGAATAACGCGTACTTCGATCCGAAACGGGTGGGGAGTTACGGAGGCGTCGACGCGTTGCACCGGGCGTCGAAGCTCCGACGTCCGGCCGTCGAGAGGTGGCTAGCGTCGCAGGACGCCTATACCCTACACAAACCGGTTAGACGTCATTTCAAACGACGTCGCGTCATCGTGGGCGGTCGAAACCAGCAGTGGCAAGCCGATCTGGTCGACTTGACTAGACTGAAAACGCACAACGACGGTATAACATTCCTATTGACGGTGATCGATGTGTTTTCGAAGCGGGCGTGGTGCGTTCCGTTGAAGAATAAGTCCGGAGCGTCGCTCGTCGCGGCCTTCGAGCGCCTGCTGAACGACGACGACGAGACGCCGCACACGCTGCAGACCGATAAGGGGAGCGAGTTTTTGAACCGACCCCTGCAAACGTTGCTAAAGAGTCGCGGCGTTCATCATTTCGTGACGCATAACGAGGAGACCAAAGCGAGCGTCGTGGAACGGTTTAATCGAACTTTGAAGACGCGTATGTGGCGCTATTTTACGAAACACGAAACGCTGCGCTACGTAGAGGCGTTACCGGATTTCGTGCGATCGTACAACAACGCCTACCACCGAAGCATCGGTAGGACGCCGGCGAGTGTCGACGCGACGAATCAGGAGGCCGTATGGCAACGACTGTACGGGGGTGGCGACGACGTCGAACGACGACGAAAACCGAAACTACGCGTGGGAGATCGCGTACGTATCAGCAAGACGAGGGGTCATTTCAAAAAAGGATACATGGCTAACTGGAGCGAGGAGCTGTTCACCGTCGTAGAGGTGCACCCGTCCGAACCGCCCGTTTATCGCCTCAAGGACGACGCCGAGACGCCGATAGAGGGCACCTTCTACGAACCGGAACTACAACGCGTAGTCGTTCCGAAAGACAAATTATATCGCGTAGAGGCGGTTCTTCGGCGTCGTCGGCGTCGTGGCGGCGGTTCGGAGGCGCTCGTAAAATGGAGCGGATATCCGGCCTCATTCAACAGCTGGATCGACGCCGAGTCGCTCGTGGACCTATGATGATGAATCGTTGGTCGCGTCACACCGGCTGCTGGCGACTGCACGAGGCGGGACTATGGAAAGGATCTTCGTTCTTACCGTATAAAGGTCCCTGTTGCATCGACAGCGCGCAGTGGCGCGACGATGTGCGACGACGACGAAACTACCTCGAGTGGCGAGCATCGAACGAACGCCGACGAATCGTCCGTCGTCGACGACGAGCGCAACGCGGACTCCATCGACGCTACAACAGCAACCGCCGCCGAACCCGTTCCATGGCGAATCTGCGGCAACGAATGCCCTAAGGCCGAAATCGTGTTCCTCTGTCAGGTCGTCGTCCTGTACTTCGTCATCGCCGTTAGTATATACAATCTGACGAAAGGTCAAGGTGACTCCAACCTGTGGACGGCGCTGTTGAGCAGCTGTCTCGGTTACCTGCTCCCGAGTCCGTCTATGAGTGTCGGCGACGGTCGACGACAACGCGATGGCGGTCTCGTCTGACTTTTACCTGACGCTGCCGAGCAACGCGTCTATGAAACGTCACCCCGAAAATACGTTGACGCACTACGTCACGACGTTGCCGCGACGTTTCGACCTGTCGGGGGAGTGGGAATGCGGCGCCGTGTCGGTACCGTATCCGCACACGTGGTACAACGTGAGAAAGAAGGACGCCTACTTCTATCTGACTTGCGCGGCGGGCGAACGGGGCGTTTACACGCAGATAGACGAAGAAGGCACGACCGTGCTGATATATCGTCAGACGACGATTCCTCACGGTTTCTACAACAACGTTTATACGTTGTGCAACAGGATCAACGAGGCGCTAGAGAAATTACACACCAGGAAGGTCAAGGTCGTGCTAGAATACTGCGCCGTCTCTAACCGCTTTACGCTACGTATGTCGGCGGGTGTCGAATTTATCATACCTCATACGAGCCGTCTGAGGCACGTGCTAGGTTTCCATAGCAACACGATCATGAGTTCGTCCGCGTACGGTCCCGCGCCGGCGACGAGGCCCATCATCAGCACGTCGCCCGCCGCGTACACGTTCGAGTACGAAGGTCGCGATACGGTGACCATGTCGGCGGGCATCGAGAGTCTGTACGTGTACACGGATCTCGTGGAACCGCGCGTCGTCGGTGACGTGTTCGCGCCGCTGCTTCGAAACATCGCCGTCCGCGGTGAGAACGGTGACGTCGTTTCGGAATCGTTCGTTCGCGTGCAATACGTTAAGCTGATGCGGAATCAATTCGACGAGGTCGAAGTCGATATAAGAGACGATCACGGCCAACCGATACCATTCGAGCAGGGGAAGGTGGTGACGACGCTTCACTTCAGACGTTGTAAATCGAAATTGTTTTAACATGTCGTCGAAGAACCCGTACGTGGACTACTACGTTCGTCAGGTCGGCGGACAGCTGCCGGTCTTCGTCGGCGCTCGGGGTCAACGAGGTCACGGTCTGGGTAATCTCTTCGGGAGTCTGTTTCGAAGCGCCATGCCGCTTATCAAGAGGGGCGCGATGGCGTTGGGAAAACGGGCGCTCAACACCGGCATGCACGTGGCGCGCGACGTCGTCGCCGGCGGCAATCTGAAACAGTCGCTAAAAAGGCGCGCGAAGGAGGCCGGCGCCGATCTTCTCGACGGCCTATTGAATCCGCAGGCGGCGCCAAAGAAGAAGAAGCAAAAAAAGAAACAAACGCAGCAGCAGCGCCGTCCCCGCGTCGGCGTAAAGAGAGCGCGCTTAGCGGCGACGACCGTCAGTAGACGGAAAAGAGCGTGTCGAACGGACATATTCGACGAGTAACGACGATGGAGCGCGAACTCGAGAACGGCGGTTAGTGGACCGTCTACCAGTCGCCGTACTTTCGAGTGCGCGTCGTAGTGGTGGTGATGGCGCCGCCGCGCGGAGGAGATTCGATCCTGCATACGCTATTAAGTCAACTCGACGTAAGAAAAACCGCCGCGGCGGCGGCGGCATAAAGAGAGCGCGGCTAGCGGCGACGGTCGTCAGTAGGCGGAAGACGTCGAACGGACGACAACGATGGCGTTCGTGAACGGCTCGACGTGCGAGGGCGTGAAGGCCGAACTGGAGCTGTTCAGCGGACCGGTGACGCAGACGAGCATCGAGAGTAGTCATTGGACCGTCTACCAGCCGCTGACGACTCTCGACGCCGGCGGCCCTATCGAGTTCCTCGTGCCGGGTTCGGGCGAAGACTATACGGACCTGGCGAGCATTCAACTGTACGTGCGCTTCAAAGTGACGCAGGGGGACGGTACCGATCTGGCGGCCGCGGCCGCGGTGGCGCCGGTCAACAATTTCCTGCATTCGATGATCAGTCAAATCGACGTGTCGCTGAACAACACCCTCGTGACGCCGTCGACCAATACGTACGCGTACCGGGCCTACCTCGAGACGTTGCTAAGTTACGGTAGCGACGCGAAACGTTCGCATCTCACGGCGTCGTTGTGGTACAAAGACACCGCCGGACGGATGGACACGCTCGGCAACGCCAACGTCGGTTTCGAGTCGCGACGCGTCGCGACGGCCGATAGCCACGAGGTGGAGATGATGGGACGCCTGCACGTCGACGCGTTTATGCTAAACAAACACCTACCGAACGGCGTCGACACGAAAGTGCGCATAGTGCGCGCGAAGGACGCCTTCTCGCTGATGGGCGCGCAAGTCGTACCGGGGTGGCGCGTCGTGCTGCAGGCGATTCGACTGCACGTGCGAAAAGTGAAGTTGAACCCGGCCGTCCAGATGGGACATATCAAAGCGTGGGCGTTGGGAACGGCTAAGTTTCCGATGCGTCGCGTCGACTGCAAATCGTTCTCGATAACGGCGGGCGCGCTATCGCACACGCACGAGAACCTGTACATGGGCGCGATTCCGAGACGCCTCTTCCTGATGATGATCGACAACGTCGCCTACAACGGCGACTACACTAGAAATCCGTTCGACGCGCGTCACCACTACATAAACTTCCTGTCGCTCGTCGTCGACGGACGTCAGGTGCCGAGCAAGCCGCTGCAGCCGGACTTCCCGCACAACCGGTACGTGCGCAGCTACATGAATCTCTTCGAGGCGACCGGAAAGGCGTTCGAGGACGAGGGGAACGACGTATCGCGCACGGACTTCGGCGCCGGCTACAGCATCTTCGGTTTCGACCTGACCCCCGACTGTTGCGACGGTGATCATTTCAACGTCGTGCGTCAGGGGTGCGTGGGCGTCGATATGCATTTCGAGACGCCGCTAGCGCGTCCGGTGAACGTCGTCGTGTACGCGGAATTCGAGACGGTGATGGAAATCGACCGGAACCGGAACGTCAGTTACGACTGGTAGTAACTATGGATACGTTTCAACTGATGCGTCGTCTGGAACTCGATACGTACGCTAAACGTATCGTCGTCGGCGTCGTGCCTAAAGACGCGCTACTTACCGCCGCCGGCGCCACCACCTACCCGACGGCCTTCGTGTGCAACACCGACGACGGCGGCGAACCGGGACAGCACTGGGTGGCCGTCAAGGCGACGCGTGGACGTACAACGACAAGCGCCTGCAGAGCGTCATCTCTAACGTGTGCGGACAATATTGCGTCGCCTACCTTTTCCTCCGATGTCGAGGGATGCAGTTGACGACGTTCCAGAGCCTATTCGGCACCGATAGGGTGAACAATGACTGTCTCGTACACGATTTATTAAAACCTCATTAACCACCGCTTGTAGTAGAAATAAAAAAACGAACAAATGATGTATACAATTGTTGGTGTTTATTATTACCCACACATACATACATACATACAGAAACTACCCCTAGGGGGGGTGGTGGGGGTTAGGTTAGTAGTAGACGAGTTAGACGAGTGTTTACGAGTTAGACGAGTATCGGCGACGTAGTGACGCCGTCGTCGAGCACGCGGCGTTTAGCGTAGAAGTAGCTCAACGCCGCGCGCTCTTGAACGTACGTCAACACGGACGAGTCTTTCACTTGGAAACCGCGGTTCGAGCCGACGCCGTTGCGACGGTCGCGCAGTACGGCGAGGAAGGTGTGCTCGTCGATGTCGGCGTTCTGTCGCTTGCTGAGTCCCTTCGTGCTGTACTACGGACCGGCGACGCCGCCGAAGCAGTAGTAGGTTTTGCTGCTCAGCGCCACGATTCCGTCGCCGCGCCACTCTTCTTTGAAGAGACCCGGCGTTCGACGATCGAACAGGCGTCGGCGCGCGCAGCAGGCCGCCTCGTCCCACGCTAGTCCGGCGACGCGCCGTCGTACGTAGGCGTCCACGTGCGCGTCGCAGCATTCGGCCGGAAACCAGAGCGAACGATTCCGGAAGTAGTGTTCGCGACGTTCTTCCGGTACGAGCGCGTCGACGTCACGTCCGGCTAGGGCTATGTACGCCGAGTCGGTGTCCATAGCGCAGTACTGGAAGAGCGGACGGGGAATGTAGGCGTCGACGAAATCGTAATAAAATTCCAGCATTCTCAATTTTGCGTACTGCAATACGAAATAGCCGATATGTATCGGCAGGCCTTAGACGATTTTACGCTTATTCAGCGCCACCTCGTACAGCGCGTCGTCGACGACGACGTCCAGTTGCCGGAAGCGCCGATTGTTGACGAGCATCGACGCGCCGACCGGCGTCGCGTACTTGATTTCCCGGTGCCGATCGACGCGCGTAATCGTTTTCCCGTAGGAACTGTTCCCGAGAAGTTTAAATGTGTCGGCGATGATCGATTTGTCGGGATCGATATCGCCCTCGCGGCGCGCCGTCGAAACCGCGTCGCCGAAGCGGCGAAACCACGCTATCGGCGCGTACTCGACGATCTGGTAGACGCGCTCGACGACGAGCCCGTGCGCCAGATACCAGCGTAGGAGCGGCGTCGCGAGCAAGATCGCCGCGCCGAAGTAGCTACCGACGAGCGTGCGTTGAGGTCGCGTGAGGAGATCGTGCGACTCGGCGTAGTCGCGCATGAACGGGCTGAGATCGTCGCGCACGATATCGACGTTCTTGAATACCGGCTGCATCTCGGCGAACTTGTCGCGCAGCGCTTCCGGTACGGCGATATCGCACTGCACGAGGCCGAACAGAGAGCCGTCGCGCACCGCCTCCAGTATCGTCGAGAGCGTAATGGCGGCGGTCGGTTGCCATCGTGACGCGTCGGGCGGCGTCGGCACCGCCGGCGGTTGCACGGCGTGCCACTGGCACTCCCACATTTCGACGACTTCGTCGACGAAACGGCGCAGGTAGGCGGTCACGGCGATCGTCGCGGCGTACAGCGTCGTCATCGGTTGACCGTTGACGGCGTTCGTCGTCACGTGCGCCTGACACGTCGGGCAGCCGTGAAAATAGCAGCCGTGAAATTGATACGCCGTTCGCGTGGCGGCGCACCAGCCGTCGACTCGGTGCTTTCCGATGCGCTTCTCGCGTCCGTTCAACTGGTGACGTATACGCGCGCCGGTTTCCGCCTCCACGCGCGTCAACCACTCCACGGCCATACGACCGTAGCGGTGCACGCGTTCCGCTCGAAAGGCGTTCTCAGCGCGCCGGCGCGTGTACCAGCCCGTCGGCATCTCCTGCATTATCGCCCATAGATAGAGGCCGTTTGCGTCGAAGCCTACTATCGATCGGCACGGCGCGCCGCCGTCGCCACGAATCGACGTCACGTCGGCCTCGTGGTGGCGCGCGAAGATGATCGACGGGCCGCCGACGATCTGCGCCTGCAGCAGACGGTGCAGATCTTTGTTCGGCAGGTCGTTGAACAGGTACAACAACGTCAACCCCGGTACGCTGATGGCGTCCTTGAACATGTCGATACGTCGGCGCCGATAGAAGGCGAACTGCCGATCGACGGCCTCGAGAAACGGCGCCACGTCACGATTGTTATACCACACAAGAAAATCGCGCATCGACGTCATGCCCTCGTCGCGCCACGCCGTCGCGCAAATCTCGTACGCCTTCGCGGAGATTCCCTCGCGTTTCAGCTGGCTGTAGAAAGCTTCGCGCGACGGCAGGGCGGTTTCGTCCAGACGCGACAACGCGTCGATGTGCTCGTACGGGAAGTAGCCCTTCGTTGCCGAGCAACCGTACGCTTTCAGAAAGCGATCGTAGCTAACGCCGGGCGCGAGGTAATTCGTTATGTCCAGGAACTTCAACGTCGTCGTCGACAGGCACATGTAATTGTTCTGACGTTTAATGGTAAACGCCGACGACGTGTGCTGTGCGTCGTCGGTTATGAGCAGGGGGGTCAAGTACTTTTTGACGACGTTCAAGTCGTACTTACCCGAATTGAATCCCAATACGGGCATTTGTCGAAGGTACGTCCACAGCCGGTCGGCGAGAGTGGCGTACGTTGACGCGTCGGCGTCGTCGTCGTCGTTGCATCGTCGCCGCCAGTCGGCGTCGAGCGCGTCGAGTGCCTCGAAGGTCGCGTCGTAGCGGGGACGTAGAATCGCGCACGCCGCCGCGCTCACCGCTTCCAGGTCGTCGATGAGGCGACGCGCGAGTTCCGACGAATCGCCGGTCGTGACGTAACAGCGCGCCGCTTCGTGACCGGGCACGTTCGACGCGACGCTCACGCTGAGCAGTTCGTGTCGCGCTATCCAACGGCATTTGTCGCTATTCGTCGGCAGATCGTTATCGGCGAAATAGCACTCGAAATCGAACGTCGCGCGGTACGGGTAGTAGCGCAGGTCGTCGTCGCCGACGTCGATGCCTTCGTCGTCGAGCCGCTCGAATACGGACGCCGTCGGTCGGTAGACGCCGCCGGGGAACACGTGACGAACGCCGCCTTCGCACGTCGCTTCGTGACGTCGTAAATTGCGCGCGGTCCGCCAGAAGACGCTGCCGCATTTCCCGCACTTGTACGTTTTCGTGTACGCGCGCCGATCGCTTATGTACGAGAAGTGCGACTCGTACAGGTTGACGTTCAGCGTCGTGGGGTGCGCTTCGAGCGATCGACGGACTAGTTCGGCGACGTCGTTCGTCAGTCGACGATAGACGACGACGTTGATGCCGAAAACCGTCTCCACGCGATCCAGTTCGTTCAGGCGCACGCCGCCACCGTTCGAGGTCGTCGCCGTGTCGCGACGATACCGCGCGTGCAGACGTTTAGCGTCTTTCGTTAAACGGTTCGTATGACGGATACTTTGACCTCGTCGGTGACCTTGCAGGTGAAGGGCGATGCATCGGAAGAGACACAGATGGTCGTCGTAGGGCGCGCTTCGACCATCGTTCGTCAACGACACGATGGACCTGTTGAGGCGCACGTAGGCGGGAAGCGTCGTCACGCCAACGCAGCCGATAGGATGATTGATGATGACGTTCACGAAGTAGGTGGCGTTAGTTACGAGCTCGACTATCCATCCCGAGTCGGGACGCTGCGCGATGGCGTACTGCAGTACGTCGGTAGTGCGCACGGCGTCGAGGAATCGTTCGAATGAACAACTATCGGTAACTAGGGCGGGTGTTTCGAGGATGCGTCCGCAACAGTTACGCGAAGAATGAAAATATCGGTACCGACCCGACACCTTGTGGCGTAATACAAAACCATAACTAACGTTAATTTTAAACGCGTTCTTTTGCGCGCGAAACATTTCCCTCAGACGCGGTTCGAGTACGCGCGTACTCGTACAGGCGGTCATACGATAGTTGTAACGCGACTGTATGACGCCGCGCGCCACCGACGTCTCTATGCTACGCCGGTGCTCGTCTACGACACGCTGTAGATCGTCGGGCGACGGCGGCGCGCTAGCGGCGGCCTCCACTGATTCACTAGGTGGCGAACGGCCACACTGCAGTCTCAGATGTCGTAGCATAGCGTAACGCGTGGTGTATAGCTTGCCACATTTTGGACACTCTCGACCTTTTACGCATAGCGCTTCGTCGCCGCACATTTTCGAACTCTTTACGTGTCGTTCTAACATCGACTGCGTCGCGAAATAGCGCCCACATTTCGGACATTGCCATCTTGATGGTGGTGGCATTCTCTCTAATGATATTTTTCGAGCGTCGCTATTTATAACGGCGACGGTGACGGTGGTGGTGGTGGTGGTGGTAAGTACACCCTAGCGGGAAGAATGTTCTAACTGTGTGGTGGTTTTTCTAACTAGTGTTTCTAACCCTAGCGGTGGTGGTGTGTAGCGGGAAGATTTTTCTAACGGTGGAATGTTCTAACTGTGTGGTGGTGGTGGTTTTTCTAATCTAACCCTAGCGGTGGTGGTGGTTTTTCTAACTAGTGTTTCTAACCCTAGCGGTGGTGGTGGTTTTTTCTAACTAGCGGTAATTTTTCTAACTAGGTAACTCGGAAACGGAAAGAACATTTTCAACGTTTTATTCGGTACTTTTACAACAGTGTGAAGCCTTCGTTTCGATAGCAAGCAAATGTTCTCTATTCTACTAGTGTTCGTTCATTCCAGTCCGCTCCGACGTTGCACGTACGTGTGCACGGCCGACTCGAGTTGCACGCGATTCATGTAATCTCGCCAATTCGTCCCCAACAACCAGTTGGATACAAACTGGACCAAATACAATTCTCCTGCACGGCCCGTTTGCGGCTGCTGATCACCGGAAGAAATCGACACCGTAGTCTCGCTTAGTATATGCACTAGTCTCGTAAAACACGGAATAAGTGATCGTCGTAGGAACGTTTCCATGACCTCGTTGAAATACCGCGTCACGATACACCCCGGCTTAACGAAACGTTGCATGTAGACGCGATTCGGCCGTCCCGCGCGATAGCCGGCCATGTGAACGTAGGGGCAGCCTTCATTTGGTTCGCATAGCCCGCAATGATCCCGCGCCTTCTCCAGAACCATTTCGCCGATAGTCTCAGCGATGAGATCCATAGCCAGTCGTTCGTAACGTACGATCAACTGACTCCGGCTCGGCACGACGAGTTGCCGACACGTCCCCAGCTCCTCCGATACGCTCCAGTACGGTCCCATCGTCGCCAGGCTGTCGTTATACGTCGGTGGAGGGGGGCGCGTTCGGGGCGATCCCAGCGCCTCCTCGATTATCGCCTCCAATACGTGAGCGTCACGTACTCCTCCGCCACTACCCTACAGCACAAAGCAGTTCTACTCTTTACGTGATATCACCGTCAGCAACGCGTGTAGGAAGTCGCTCATACACTCACGTCTGGTGTGTTGCATCAGAGCGTCCTACAAACACATTATTATGATTAGTCCTCATCCTCCTCCTTCTTCTCCTCCTCCTCCTCCACTGACCCCACCGGCACACCCCGTTCCAACAACGTTCTTACGAACGTTGCAACCTCGTCGTACTGAGCGCGAATCCTTTCGTTGTTTGCAAGCATCTTTTGGAGTACGCAGCGCACTTCCTAAAGCACATAAAGCACAACTGTTAGTACATCAAACTACTACGAAATAGGCTTGCTTCATAGGCCAACCAAAACGCTCTTATATATTGTTCGGCCGACTCGGCTAATAGTTCAAAGCTCTGCTTGCTTAGTTCCAGCCCCTGACGATCTCTCATTCGTTGTCGTTCGTTGGCGTGCTTCAATAAATCTACCAGTAGCGGCCAATTTTCCTCCTCTTCCTACAAACAACACAACAACAACAACATTAGTCATCGTCGTCGTCATATATTTTTAGTGTGCGGACTGTATACGAGGGGTCCCCGTTCCAAGTCGTCTTCCGCACACTAATCTCCATTTTAGTACCGGTTAACTCGAGCACGGTATCGCGGAGATCCTCCTCGTTCAATTCCGTCAGGTACTCGGCCGTGAACTCGACGAGATTAGACATTTGGCTATCGAACAACGTAAGCCAAAGCTCATCTTCGTCCTCCTCGCCGTCCTTCACCATCACACGCAACGCGAAGAAATATTTCGGTACAAACACTTCACCGTGCGTTCGACATATCAGGACCCCGTCTTTGTTTGTCTGTAATTTCCGGCGACAACGGGAACATCCCAAATAGGTGGTGCCGGGTTCGCCTTTGTACGAGACGGCCTCGATCGTAACGGGTGACAGGATTCTATATACGCCGTTGACGGCGCACTTCAGATGTCTCAGACTCACCGCTGTGGCGCGTGTCGACGCCGCCGATTCACGCTCCATAGAACCGCTCCGCGACAGGACCGGGGGCTGCGCGGCCGTCTCGTCGGGCTGTTCCAAGCGCGCCTCTTCGGCGCTCCGTTTTCGGCCGACCGTCAACGGGGCCGCGATCAGCGTAACGGGACGCTTAACGGGTGGTGACACCCCCGTTGACAAGGCTGCAATCAGTGCCGAAGGTTGACTGCTGCTGGCCGCCGCCGCCGCCTTCATCGACTGCTTACGCGGCGCCTTCGACTTTTTTGTTTGTTGTTGTTGACTTTCATCCGCCATGTTGCGGAAGAACGTCTGCTGCTTGCTGCTCTGTAGAAAGAATACACGGTTAGAAGTTCGGCGTCATACAATATAACATTTTCTCACCCGTTTTATACCTTTTCCAATTAACACGCATGCGCACTTCACCCTAATACGTCATCTTATTCAATTATCAGTGTGAGTGCCTCGTACATTTCAGACATTTTGTTTTCGAAAAAAAGCATCCGGTCACCTCGGTACATTCGCCGTTAAATCTCTCCTTACATCGATTTTCTCTAATATCGATGCACCTCGCGTGTCCTGACTCCACAGAGAATCTATACAACGTTTAGTTTCGTGCTTTTAACGTTTCGTTTATTGTTTTTGAAATGTCATTGTCTACACTATAACGCGCATGCGCACTTCACACTCATATCCTTATCTTTTTTCAATTATCGTCGCGCATACTTCATCCAACCCAGGCATTTTGTTTTCGGAAAAAAGTTAGCGTTCACGTCAGTGCATACATTGTCAAATGTGACTTTTACCGCAAATTTCTCTAATATCTATGCATCTCGTGTGTCCTGATCCCCCAGCGATCTTATACAACGTTTTATTTCGCGCTTTTAACGTTTCATTTATCGTTTGTAAAAATCCATTGTTCTCCGTTCACATTCCAACTCGTTAAGTCACGCGCAACAGATGTCACACATGTGCGCTTAACGCATTCCGTTTACTCTCCGAGGAATTTGTTTTAGGAAAAAAAGCTAACGTTCACGTCAGTGCATTCATCGTCAAATGTGACTTTTACCGCAAATTTCTCTAATATATACGCATCTCGTGTTTCCTGACCCCCCAGTGATCGTATATAACGTTTAATTTCGTACTTTTAACGTTTCGTTTAACGTTTGTAAAAATCCCTTTGTTCTCCGTTCACATGTCAATCAAAATCAGTCGTAGTGTCATGCGCCACCGCCACCGCTGTTTTCACGACGCGCACATTTCATACACGCTTTTCCAACCACGCAAACACGTCGTCTCCACCCATCGCTCTAACAACATGTCCACAACGAAACCACGGTAAGACATTTTATTTAAATGCACGTTTTTATTGTTGTAACGTATTTAAACAGTGCTTACTATAACATGCATGCATTTTATTTAAATGCATGTTTTTATTATTTAAATGTTTTACTAGTATGCACGTTTTTATTGTTGTAATGCATGTTTTCACTAGTTTTACCGTTTAAACATGCATGCATGCATTTTATTTAAATGCATGTTTTTATTGTTATTTAAACACATGTATTTTTAACATGCATGCATTTTATTTAAATGCACGTTTTTATTGTTGTTTTATTTAAATTGTTTTATCGTTTAAATGCATGTTGTATTATTTAATGCATACTAGTACGCATTTTACCGTTTAAACATGCATGCATTTTATTTATAAGTACATTTTATTTAAACAATGTATTTTACCAAGACAGTATTTTATTACAATTTACTATCTCACTCATTTTATTCATCCTTTGTCTATTTCATAGACCGATCCAACTGCCTACAAGGGACACATATACCCCGCGTAGGGCGATTGTCCTCCCCGACGCGTCGACGACAAAGTCGACACGAACAACATGCGAGGTCACGCCGTCCGTCCGTGCGCCGCCTTCGCCAGCGCCTGTTACGCCGTCGCCCAATGTCACAGCAGCAGCAGCAGCAGCTTACTACAGTGACGATGATGAGATTGTTCCCGATCTAGCGCGAGTCTTTCTCGTGAAGCTACCAAACGGCTTATGGAGGACACTAACGCCTCCAGAACTCTATCGGCGGGAAGGCTTCGGTCTTCCGCCGGAGATCGGCTCCTCGCCGGCGACCGACAGGCGCCAACCCGTCGGTCGCGGGCGAACGCTGCTATATTACACACAATAAATATTCCAGTCACTACTCACGTTTTCACGCGTCAATTTTCAATGCATAAACACCCTACTGAATGTTAGTGTATTTATGCATTTGATAATCCCACGACTAGACGTATTTAAACGCATTGCTTTCGTTTTAATCCGTCCACCAGAACAACGCCGTTAGCCAGCTATGCTGTCATCCAGGGGTCAAAGACCAGTAGGGCAGCAGCCCTTATCGCTGCAGCAGTCGTCGTCGCTCCTCTTGCTGTCAACATCACATACGGGGACATCTCAACGTTTATACAATGGTTTTAATACACAATGGTTA
The DNA here is from genome assembly GCA_020002185.1 of Paraescarpia echinospica. Classification (NCBI taxonomy): domain Eukaryota; kingdom Metazoa; phylum Annelida; class Polychaeta; order Sabellida; family Siboglinidae; genus Paraescarpia; species Paraescarpia echinospica. The sequence goes on along the minus strand of CM034532.1, from coordinate 79,352,822 downwards.
GCGTATTGCTTACGTCAGCACAACTCCTACCCCAGCGTATTGCTTACGTCAGCACAACTCCTACCCCAGTTATAGGTGGTCCGTTTATACAATGGTTTTAATACACAATGGTTAGCGTATTGCTTACGTCAGCACAACTCCTACCCCAGCGTATTGCTTACGTCAGCACAACTCCTACCCCAGTTATAGGTGGTCCACTTCACTTTAGCGTGGTTATAAAGTACGAAACTAAACTTATATACTTTAGCATGGTTATAAAGTACGAAACTAAACTTATATACTTTATTATTAAACGCATTATTGCTTACGTCAGCGCGCTCTAGGTACGGCGTTGATCGCTAGGACTAAAATACTCTCTGCACTCACCGCTAGGTGGCATCTCTCTAGTGTACTGTCAATCATCCAATTAGTATCAAATTACATCGCTCATCAATCACGTTTTTTATAAGTAGGTTTCCCAAACTCATTAGTGTCAACCACAAAGCCTTTGATCTTTTTTTATGCATAGGATTAGTCTCGCATTATTGCTGGCTCAGCGGTGTGCTCGAAAACGATTAGGGGTCATTAAATTCTTTTTTATAAGTAGGCTTTTGAGATCGTACAGGTCCTACTATCTACTGACAGGGTGCCTACTGCCTTATAAGTATAACCCCAAATAATTACACCTTGAATAATACTTTGAGCAAGTTTGGGACAGGGTGCCTACTGCCTTATAAGTATAACCCCAAATCATTACACCTTGAATAATACCTTGAGCAAGTTTGGGACAGGGTGCCTACTGCCTTATAACCCCAAATCAATGGTTACAACAGTAATTTCGATATTTTGTTTTGAAATTATTTACTATTAGTGCACTGACACATTGCGTTTATAGTACAATAATATGATATTACATAGTCTGTAATTTTACACATCATGTTTAATGTATGTTGTATTTCGGAGGCAATACAAATATGTGTTTGATTTCATTATATAAATTATATTGTTGAATGTAATCAAACATGATTGTAATAATGATCACATGCCAGAGAAAAACGTAATTGTAATTAATTACACTCATTTTCAAAGTTATCGTACATTTCAGTAGTAATCATAACTTATTGAATAGTGGTGTAATCACCTCACCTATGATTTTTGTTTTTACATAAACTATAACTTCAATAACTTCAATTCAAGTTCTATTTCCAACATATGTAAAGCTATGTAGTATCCAGCAGGTGTTTTTCAAAGACACAGCTATATATCAAATTCAGCAATCCAGTGAATAATTACGATGATTAATATTTATTACAAATTCAATCCCAGGAAATACAAACCATATATAATACTATGTAACAATATTTTTAAATAAAAATAATAAGGGAGATGTACAAAAAATAAATATCCACAAAACAGCATGACAAAATGCACCTAAACATAAATGATTAATTTGGCAAAGAGGGCGAATTACAAATACGTATGGCAGACTAGTTATTTTATCTTTATAGAATATAAATTTACCAACATCTCTGAAAATGTAGACTATAGCTATAAAACAACATCGCTGTACGTAAGACAGGTTGCGTAACAATAAGTGTATGGACAGTATTACAATGACGTTCATTTCCACATACACTGGTGAGCAAGAAGTTACTTTCACAGTTACTGCTACATCTTGAGGTATGCCTCAAAACATTGTTAACACATTTGAATTCCTAAGCAAATACAGAAAACGTCATCAAGTAAATACATACGTACAACTATCCGCTACATGTGTTGTTCTAAAATTCTATATTATTGACAGCTGATATGCATGTCTATATTTGCCTTGTATATTGTTCATTTACAGTATACCTCCTCAGATATGATGTCAGTAGTGTGTACTGTTGTGTTCTATTGTTACAATGCACCCTCTTATATGGAGAAAACGTGTTATTGAGAGTTATTATTATTGACTATCAGAAGAACACGAAAGTGTGAATTATGACATTGAGTGCACCTTTACAATTATACTTTCATCACAAACAATACCGTCACTGCTTTTACATCATGCACGAATAAACATATGCTATTTAAATGTTTATGTTCTCTACAAGATATGCACCTTTACTCCAGCTTATGTGTTTGTGACTTGTTTACATTCTTGGCTTAACATATTTCTTTGCTAGGATAATAGAAAGGTATATACCTAGCAGCGGATCACACGAGGGAAACAAAGAGTCACAAGTACCAGTGCATCCAATAACTAGTGATTCAGCCAAAACCATTCAATACATCACAAGCTTAACAGTTTGGGTTCTGCTGGTTGAAACTCATGCAAGACGCATTGGTCCAGGACGTTCATGTTGGTTGACCTCTTGCAAACAGAATAAAAAAGAGCACAATATTTATATGACTTGGAAGATTACACTGTCAAATAAATAAAATATTAATATATATATATATATATATATATATATAGTGATCAACTGTATCATGCGGTAATGAGTGAACAGGGGCCTAATGTTATTAAGTTAGCTTTGGTTACTATGCCAACACAATTGGCATAGTAAGCAAAGCCTATATGTTTGCAAATGATCTATGTGTACCCTTTCCTAAAATGCTTTTAAAATGGTAGTTTAATTATAATACAACCACAAGGCGCTATTTAATATTAAATGCTTTACACTATGCCGTTTATAAATAAAGAGCATCAATAACTCACGGCACAATAACTTTGTATCCCCTCGTAGGTCGTAAACGTTGGCAATAATATGTAGGCTACAGTGACGCGGAACGAAATTCATATTGGGGGGGGGGCGAACGAAGCTTCAGCACCACTAAAAAACTGTGCCACCGCGTACTTTCACATCTTTCCTCACTTTCCCTTTGGCTGTCTCGGTTGGCGCGACTGCGACATCTGAAGACGAGGGGGTGTGCTTTTGGGAATTTGTCACCGCTGCGCCGCTGTAACTTCAGCTTCTCCGCTGTCTCGGATAAGCTGAAGTTACAGTCTTGCTTTCGAAAATGTTTTCGCCACCACGACACCTATTACTGGGGGGGTCAAAAACAACATGTCCATCCTCCAATTGCACACACCTTTCATAGTCAACAAAAATACAATTATAAAATGTCCACCCGCCATTGACATTCGCCACAAAAACAAACATATTTAAAGGGGGGCTGAACCATATGTCTGCCCCCCAGATAAATTCCAGGGGGCTGCCCCTTTGCCCCCCCCTATTCACGCGTCTATGGTAGGCATTGACCTGCTGACATTTACAAACACATTACATGAATAATATGGAACATAAACATTATAATGTATTACTTCTTCATTATTGATAGCTCAACATCACCAAACTCTTTAATAGGACTATCCAATCGTGGGACATCATCGTGACAAATGTTCGAATTCGCCAATGGCCGACGAATACACTCCAAAAGCAGCGTGCCGAATGCCACCAAGGCACCAATGAATATGATGCAGAAGCTGCCCACCATGTGGGCGAGCGTGACTTTGTCAATGAATAATCTCGTATCCCTTGTACGACACTGTGCTCTCGGCCAATGCTGCTGTTTCCATCTATTCACGATGCCGCATTCCATCAGTTTCATGATCCTATCAAAAAACAGATGTATCAGGCAAACTTATCTGCCTAAATTACAGTACGAGTTGTAGTCGGGTACGTGGCGCTACGATAAGATTAGTTTCACACAATAATGTTATTGTCAGGTCCAATATTTCTCTGAATAATTATAAGTTACATACTATGAATTACATATTTATTCAAAATAATTTGACCTCCAAAAATGTTTTAAGTAACCATAGCAGTTCTCCGCACACACGCACGCACGCACGCACGCTCTCTTTCTCTCTCTCTCTCTCTCTCTCTCTCTCTCACACACACACACACACACACACACACACACACACACACACATACACAAACACTGACATTTGACCTCCATATTTTACACAAAGTTATTGTTGGCATAATGCCGAACATTGAACATTGACACAACGGCCTATATACAGCCCTTAAATCCCACCATCTCGGGATAAAACTGAGCCAACTCCAAATACTTCATCACATCGCCTTGATGAATAATTGATCAAGATTCCATTCCATAGGGACCCTGGATTAAATTTTATTTTAAACAACCTTAACCTACAAACGTCTCTAACGGGTTCGCTAGCTCGCCTACAAAATGTCAACCCATACAAAAGTTAAAGTCAAAAGTGACTGACATATACTCGGACGGACATACAAGTCAGCACAATCGAGTGCCATAATCTATTTTACAATATAGCTGTGACCGCTATCAGCTTCAGGACGTCCACCTTGCCGTTCAGTAGATTCGTACAAAGCTGAACTAACGTTCAACACCTGAGAACAAAGTTTACGGGGACCACTACGTATATTTGCTTTCCCGTTAGCATTATAACGCAAACACGATACTTGCCCTAAGCATTACAAAGTAAGGAGAATCCGTCCAAGGATATTTTAAAGATAATATACAGTACAACTTTGGAACTGCAGAACGCTACCTAAAAAGGGGAGATGACCTAATTAGCGGAAATGATTTCTCATGTTACTGCTGCAGACATGAGTTTAGACTGTCATGTGACAGTGTGACCTTAATTGAGATTAATTAAGAGATGTGACCATCTATCAAGACTGTATTACGGTTTATGAGTCAACTTTCGATGGTCAAATTGATAGTACTTATATAGTTTATAATATGCAATATGACTACTATACAACAAAGTCAGATATATTACATTTAAAGAAGACTCGTTTACGGACACCACATACAACTGTCAGTAAGGAGAACATAGTATCAATCCGGGAAAACACTCACACGTTGTTGAAATAATCTGTGTAAGGCCAATCTTTTGGGAAGGCGAAACCAAATCCGACTTTGTAGAATTCTTCCGGCAGAAGGGTGAGGTCGCAGCCGGCAGCAGCGTAAGAGCCCAGGTAGGTCTTGTCTCCGATGAAGGCGTAATTCTCAGTCCTCGTCTTCCGGAAGCCAGCCTCACTTCCCTTCACGATGGAACCGCTGTGTGACGTCATACCCTTCCAGATTTCTGAGTAGACACCACGTTTCGCCGTCTGCAAGGTTTAATGATTATTCAGGATGACGACAGAATACATAACAGAGTAGAATGGAGGACAATGTTAGTGACTTTATATTGACAACAAAAAATAAACATAGCAGCGTGTCAATGGATCCCATTCATCTATGTTGCGGACTGATGCTTGAACTTACGTCGAACACGTTTTTTTATTTGTTTGGATATTCATTAAGATTAATGTTGTTCTACCCTATGTGTTAGCTGTAGGCCTACATGACGAAAACCTACGTTATTAGGCACTGCAAATTAAGCCTAAATGATGCACGTAAGAAGAAAAATATACAAACAATAACGTATGTAATTTTGAGGGATAAACACTGTATACATAAAATAGTTATTACAAACTAACCATTTGCAAATATTCTGAACAACATCATGCCAGAATTTTTTTTTAAAAACGTTTGATGAACGCAGAACTGACGTATTTCATAGAGAATGCAGGTACAACTACATAATAAGTTCAGGCTTCAACAACAGCATTGCTGGAAATGTTTATCATAAGTTATAGTTTTCCGTTAGTTACTATGATGATTTCACAACTGCGCAAAACAAATTTGAGTACACGTCCTAACATGTCATAGTGGATGTTATATTGGTCAAGGGCGTACCCAGGGGGGTCTTGGTTGCCCGGAAACCCCTCAAAATGTCTGCACTGCTGCATGATCAAAATTATGGCAATGTACGTGAGTACACGGAAGGGTGACGGTAATACTCGTAGACGCGGGAACAGGGTTAGGTTTATAACTTGGTTTTGAACAGCACTGTTCCCACGTGTTCGGATGTTATAAATTCACAGCCGATAGAGCGGATAAGCTGAAGTTACAGCGAAATTTGCTTAACAACAGCACCCCTCCCCCACCTTCTTCCGATGTCACTGTCGAGTCAACCGATACAGCCACAAGGTGAAGGAAGATGTGAAGATTTGCGGCGGAGCGGCGGCAAAACTTGTTCAGTGATGCTGAAGCACCGGTAGCCCCCCAATATGAATTTCGTTCCCGCGCCACTGGTACTACCCGTTTGGAAAACCCCCAACATGTCAATCCCGGATATGCCCTTGTTGGTATTAGTGTTTGCAAGATGAAAGTATAAACGTTGAGAAACATCGAGCTGAGGATGCATTTTCAACTAGTGGCATGTTTGTCTGGTCGATCACATGTCTGAGCAAAAAACATGCCACTAAACGATTGATGATAGATATATAGAGTTTACTTTTTGAATCGTATAAATCATACATACAAACATAATCATAACCAACTGTATAGCAAACATTTGATGATACCAACCACCGACAATGATTAGAATATGATTATACATGTGAACAGGTGTTTCGTAATGAATTAAGGTTCTGCTAGATGGTTATACCTACTTACAACTATTGTTTTTAGTGATAATACAACACTTTTTAGGTTGTTTTTGTTTTGAGTGATAGTTGGAATTGTATTCCAGATCAACGGTCCTTTACATAACAAACTGTTTGAGATCTTACAGTTGAAGTGGTGAAAGAACGTATATGTGAAGTTTGTTTAGTCCCGTGAGTGTATATGTCACGGGTAAATGTAAAAGTATCGGATAAAGCATGTAGGTAGGCTCATGTGAACATAATTATACATACATTTTACAACTTAAATTTCATATGTATATTGCAATTTTATTAACTTTAGACCCATAAAGAGGGGCGCGAGTGTTCCCAGTAATGTCTTTTTAAGTATGGAATGAAATTTTTTTCGCATAATAAATAATTTATTGAAATGAGTTTTATATGTGGATCCCCACAAGACGATTCCGTATGACAAGTAGCGGTAAACTAAAGTATACAAAATTGTTTAAAAGACAGAAACAGGAAGATAGCGGTTAACTTTATTAATTGAATATAAAGCACTGATTTTTGCATACATTTATGTGTTCCTGCCAATCAAGTCTTTCATCAATATGAATTGGCCTAGAAATTTTGCACATTTAAAATGTTGAATTATTTTATTAGACATTGCTAGGAATAATTATTCACTCTGATGAGAACTGGATCTAGTGAGTAACATGAATTTTGTCTTGGAAACATTTAGGGATAATTTATTTGCACGAAACCAGTCAGCTGATACGTTCAGTTCATTAATCATATCTTCAGATATATTTTTATTTGTTTTCCAATCTTGTATGTAGTAGTGTCAACAGCAAATAATATAGTTTCACACTTCTTACACACACAAATTGGACACTGTGTATACTTCCGGTCATGTGAACGACCAAACAAATACGATACTAGTTAAAAATGCATCCTCAGCTCGATGTATAATATTTGTGTGTGTGTGTGTGTGTGTGTGTGTGTGTGTGTGTGTGTGTGTGTGTGTGTGTGTGTGTATCAAATTTATCAATCCTCTAATGTGATGTTGTCAAAATGTCACCAGCATGTAAGTGATCCAGCGACCGACACAAAAGGCTCATAATTGATCCGTGAAATACACCCAGAATTTCACGTGGAGATTAAAACTCAGGATTGATCCAAGGACCTTCGCTCGCGCCATATCTCGAACCCGTGTAAACACTTATGAATGATCAATCATCTGAAACAGACCATGAACTACACTCGGGAACAAACACCTCAGTATGATCCCAGAACTTGTGTTCTCGACTAATAGACGACTAACCCACCAAAAGAATCATAGGCGGCTTATCATACGGCGATCACGGGCTGAAGCAAGCACCAATCGTCGGACCCTACCTGAAAGAGCATCATCTGCGCTATGCCGTCTTCAGTGCCCACGTGTAGTCCGTCTGTTGTACCATCTCCTCAAGCGTACCGAAGGGCAACGTTCGTTTCTCGACGGCCAAGATGGCGACCATGTTGCCGGTGAACGCGGCGTACACTACGACCGTGACGAACCAGAGTGCGGATGCGACAAGACGACCGGCGGAGGTCGCTGGTGGCGTCACGTCTGGAACATTATAGTTTAGTGAGATTGTGATGTTTGTAAATGCACACACATACGCACACCCCCACACAAGCACGCACTGAAACGCAAACACGCACGCACGCACGCACCCACGCACATAAACACACGCACGCACGCGGGCACGTGCACACGCGCACACGCGCACACGCGCACACGCGCACACACGCACACACGCACATAAACACTCGCACGCACGAGCGCACGCGCACACATGCACACACGCACAAACACACGATTTTTTAAGCTAAAGTGTCAGCAATTTTGGCAATATTGCAAATGTAGGTACACCTTGAAAAACAAACCCGCATACATGCGCGCCATGCTAAATCCTAGCCGTGCTACCTGCAATAACGTCACTTCGACCGCTAGGTGTCGCAACAAACTATGCAGAAAATGTGCAGAAAAACGCGACCAAAAGGGTCCTTAAACAGGGTGACGGAGTGGGTTAAAAAAATTTGATTATAAGGACACTATTTTTAGAGTATATTTCATTCAGATTGGGAATATAAAAGGTTAATTTCGCTTAATCTTTAAAGCAGTTTTCTCAGCAGCACGAACTAGGCTCTTTGATGTCAACATGTGAAGTGTGTGAACACTTTATATAACACTTGCACTCGGTTTAATAAAACCAAAATGCGTGCAGTTGCTTAAATTTATTTTGGTCATTCGCATCTGACAACGTGTTTCCGAGGGATTGGGGTACCGCACCTAGTCCGCTCCCGGGGCAAGTCTGCCAACCCGCGTGTATTCCATGTCTTTCGATAATTGAGTAATTTCGGACAAGCGACTAAGTCACATGATCGTAAAACCAAGCTTTGTTCACATTGGTGGAAACCATGGACTTTGGCGAGCTTCCGCTCGTGTTCTCACCCGCAGTCGTGCAACTACACACATATGCCCGTTGAAGAGCCGTAGTCACGCGAGATATAAAAAGAAAAGGTCGGCGTCATTAAATCGCATGTACTTCCGGAAATGACGTTCCAACGCAACGAGTACGTTACGCCCATTTGTTGTCGTTTCTGTCGGCGATCCTGTGACGACTAGTGTGAGTATTGCTGTCCATCTCCTTAGTCAGTTTGCTGAGCTCACACAACGACATTAAGATAAGCCACATTTTCTTTGTTTAAATCAGTATTATATATTATTATATAAATGTTGTACTAAAAACCGTATAGATCCGTTTTCGCGTTTTCTATTGGTTAACCAACCTATACTATTTATATACCGATACGCCTTTGTACATACACCTGCGTAACATAAACTCGTTTTGTCGGAATACTCGATATATCCAATGTACACTATTGGATAAATTATATGTCTATTTACTGAATGGATCAAATATATCTCAAACATTTATGTTTTCAGCATTTAATCTCGAAGCATTGCTGTTTTCATCATGCATTGTGCAAAACATACCACTATTGATGTTATTGAAATATATCACGAACTTTCGAAGTATTGTGCTACCACGAAGTATTGCTATCGGTGTCGAAATTTCACAAGTAACATGATATGTCGACATGTCGGGAGTTCAAATAGTGCTCTTTCAATACTCTAACTGTATCAAACGTTCACAAATGTCACATTATTTTGATATATTAAGTAAAAGGACATAGCTCTTGATGGCATTTGGCATAATGCATGATGCAAAATATTATTTAGAAAGATAGAATGTTGGCCGTAATATCGTTCCATATCCGAAGCTTTACCTTTGTTATTTGTATTTATACTTGTGTGAAACAACTAAACTTGGGTTCGTACTAAAGTTACATAAAAAAGGCATTGCTTGTATACTATGAACGCTTTGTGTAATATACGGTAAATACACACATACATTGTACTTCAATGTGTAATTACACTTACCTTGGTTCACCATTGATGCAAACGAAAACCACAAACAATTTTCAAACGACGTCATTGTCGAGTCTCGTTGTCGTGCTGCCAAGTGATTGGTGCAGGCGGTGCATGCGTATATGACACCGGAAGCGAGCAGGACTTCAAGAATGACTGTCACCCACACGGACCACTGGAGAGGTTTCAAGAGATTCAAAAGTTTCGAGCCTTCCGCGGGTCGTCTGATGAGAACACCTGACGGCTCCTCCCAGTACGGGAAGCTGAAGTCGACGACTAACGCCCTGTCGGAGGTGATGGTCAGGGGACCCGCCGCAAAGTCGACCTCCTGCACATGGCAAACATATCCGTCAGGTAAGGCGTGTAAATGTATACTTCATAACGGACATGGTTATAACAAAGTGGCTACATAACCTGTTTTTAGGCCTATGTATAATTTAATTTACAATATAATGATTATTGCTATTCTTATTATTACTATTTAGTAATTATAAATTTCGTGTGCGCCATATACGTAGCATCCGTCACAGTGTATGTGTGTGTGTGTGTGTGTGTGTGTGCGTGTGCGTGTGCGTGTGCATGTGTGTGTGTGTGTGTGTGTGTGTGTGTGTGTGTGTGTGTGTGTGTGTGTACACACACCACCTTACCTTACGATGGACCATTCCAATCATTCCGTTCCAGACTCCCCGTTCATCGATGATCCCAAATTTACCGTCAGGTACCTCTAAGAGATCGTAGCTGAAACGAGAATTTGTTAAACGCGTTTATTGATATCTAAAGTATCAAAACTACTCAAATAAAGAAAAATGAAACAATTTGCCGGACATAAAAAACGAACTATCCTTAAGAATGTTCAGTAATAATAAAAATTGTCGTACACAACAACTATATTTACCGTATTCAATACTTCATGGCAAAATAAAGAAAACGCGTAATTTTATAGACACTACAGAAAATCACCATTGACACTAGTTACGCTAAATATTGACAATCGTTACAGTCAAACCTCTATAATAGTAATACTAATGATGATAATGATATTGATAATGATGATGATGATAATAATAATAGCACAGATATAAATAAAAACGATCTCAGTTTAAACACTTGTTTCCCGAGTACGATTCTGTTCCGTTGTGTGTACAGTATCACTATGAAACCAGACCTGAAGTTGAGAGCGCTAGCCAGCACGTCCAGTAGCTCGACACACATGCCGGAGTAGGCGCCGTTGGACAGCTTCACAAAAGGAGGATACTGAAATCAAATTAAGGGCGTGTATCGTCATCGCGGTCGTCGTCTTTATATCATTCTTTGTTGTTTTCACACGTCGTCATCGCCGTGGTTAAGTGTAACAATACATTCAAAAGTAAAACATTAGTTAATTTATCGTTAACGCGGGATAACAATCAATCACTGCGTGCGGCAACTTGTGGTTGTTAGCCTGAGCTGTCGCACTCAAAAGTGCATTATTTTTTTATTATTTAAACCGTGTAGATGAGACACCGCATGCTTACGAGAGTGCGTGCATGCATGAGTGCATATTGGGTTTTCTTCCTTGCGTTCTCAGATTTTGCCAGCGAGTTCCTTTCCCTTCACTGTTTGGTAATATGCGAAAACAACAGGACAAGTCTATCAAGGCTGGCAAAGTGTGATTTTGTTATACATTCAGTCATTTACTTTATCATACTCCAAATTGTGGTTACACTGTTAATAAATTAGTTGCATCTTGTAACGATTGCAGCTGCAGAACCCCCTAATTATGTAAAAAAAAATACTATTATGTGTCCAAGGCCTCCATTGTCGCGTCAACGAGTTGGGTGGATTTCGATAAACAAAATACAACTATACAAATATCGAGTAGATCTATTCATCACAAACTAGGCTTTCATTTACAATACATACTATTTTTCCTACCCTATGACCAAGCCTTGGATTAATAAATTACTGAAATGAGTGCAAAATCGTACCTTGTCCGCCAATTCTTTCTTACCTGCATGTAGTATGTTCGTTAAGATACGGTACTTACGAGAGTAGTAATTATACAATTTTCACATATACAATGTATCGAAAAATCAAAGGATTTTGATTGACAGGTAATACATCGCATTTTGCCACATCAAACGTCAATGTCAAGGTCACAGTCAAGTTCAAAGGTCAATGTCAAAAGGCAAGGTCAATATGAAAGTCAAGATCAAGCCTTGTAGTAACTAATTAATTAATTAATTAACATTCCAAAGATCAAAGGTTTTGTCATATAAAAAATAGAACAAAATGTATAAAGATAAAAGGTTTTACTAATTAACTAAATACCTAATTAACTAAATTATTATTTTAATTAACACGGTAAAAGAGCAAATATTTTCGCTATTTACCTAATTAACTAATTAATTAATTAGTTTTAAGTGTTAATTAAAATTATTATTTAGTAAATTAGGACACTAAGTATGAACAAGATAAAATTACCGTTACTATAAAACTAAAGTGCCGATACATCCAGATAAAATGTACTTAATTACTATAGGCACAATACAAACGAAACAACATATTATATATTTTACTGTTAAATTGCTTGGTATTGATTCATCAATATCACACACCATTCGTAGTCTTGATGTTTTTCTTTGATAATGACATATACTTTCACAAGTATATTTCTCATATATATATATATATATATATATATATGTACACAAATCCTGTTTCTACCAGAATACACGCATACATGCATAGTATACAATTTTCAGTTAAATGTGGTTTTCCTGCTGGATAATCGCTAGTGGAAGATCTACGGATTTCCAACGGCGCTGTGTAAAATGTGGACTATTGTTAAAAACCTGTATTTAACACTCGTTTATGGAATTTTCATAGTAACCCCTGTGTGTATTTTAAAAGAACGTGATCATAATGCTTTAGGTCTTCTTTATAGACACGTCCGCACCATAACTGGGGAGAAACCCTACAAGTGTGATACCTGTGGTGCACGATTCACATACAATAGTGTTTTGAAGAAACATATCCGTAGCCACACTGGGGATAAACCCTATACATGTGATCCTGCGGGGCAAAATTAACAGAAAATGATAAATAAAAAAACATATCCGCTTCCACACTGGGGAGAAAACCTATAAATGTAATACCTGCGGGGCAAAATTAACAGAACATGATAAATAAAAAAAACTATATCCGTATCCACACTGGGGAGAAACCTACGCATGGGAAACATGTGGGGCACAAATTACAAGATGTGGAGCTTAGAAGAGACACATCCGCAACCATAGAGAAACCTTAAAAATGTGATAACTGTGATGCACGATGCACAGACAATAGTATTTTGAAGAAACATATCCGTATCCACACTGGGGAGAGACATGTGATATCTCTGGCACAAAATTCACACAAAAGGGTAACTTGAAAAAACATATCCGTGCACATACTGGAGAAAAACCCTGCAAATGTGATACATGTGTTGCACAATTCAGCCAGTTGTACTTTAAAGACACGTGTCCGTACCCATACTGGGGAGAAACCTTATAAATGCGATATGTCATGTTTCTCATTCCATGATAATATCATGTTGTATTCACTGTTATTGCAGTCCATGCTATTTTTTATGTGAGTGCACATGTCTCATTGTTATTATTGAACCACCCTCTAGTGACAATTTACCAGACTCTGACCAATTACTTTTACAGTGTCTGCCATTTTGTCTTGTGGAAGTGACCACAAGTTTTTCTCAGTTGTTCTGCTAGTATTACAGTTTCTCTAATTATACTCACTGTTTAGTGATATTCATTAGCATATAAGTACACAAACGTTTGTGTCAGCAGGTGGGATTGGTTTCAACTACCTACAGACTGTGTCGACATGCTTCAGTGAGTACATGCCTGAACTGGCTCCGAACTGCAGATAATAGCCTACTGTCTGAATGTCTGTGTACTGAGTGTCATTCAAGCATGGCACGGCAGTTTGACTGGTTCGACCCAGAAAGAGAGCGGTGGTCGTCCTACATGATGCGTGCGGAGTTCTACTTCGACTCAAACAACATCACAACAGACCCAAAGAAAAAGGCTGCTCTGTGTTCAACCATGTCACCAGAAACATATGCACTTCTTCAGAATCTACTGACAAAGGAAGTGACAGACGTTTCCTACGAACAAGTGAAAGCGGCGCTTAAACTGCATTTCGAGGAAAAGCGTAACTTTCTTGCTGCGCGTCTCGACTTCTTCCGCACGGTTCAGCGGGAAGGTAAATCCCTCACTGATCTCCTGGCCGGACTGCGCACTAAAGCCAAAGAGTGTGACTTCGAAGAGCAGTGCAGTGTAAAGTGCCAGGACAATGCACTACGAGATAGGCTTGTCATGGGCTGTAGGCATACTTTTATACAGCAGGCAACACTGAAAGAAACAGACGCTTCACTGACGAACGTACTACAGTGTACTACAATAGCAGAACTACTTAGCAAAGAGCTGAACAAAATGCACGAAATGCACGAAATGCACGAACAAACAACAGGCCACCCTCAGCAGGAGGTGCATGCTGTTCGTCAACGTCACCCGTCTCCCAGAAGCAACGCTTTCGAGTTAAACAGCGATCTGACCACGGAGAAAATGGCCAGGCTAACTGTCAACCTAACAGAGAGGCCAGAAAGCCTGCTATCGATGTGGTTCGCCTGCTCATCACCACACAGACTGTCCATTCATCGACGCCGTCTCCTACGGGTGCGATCGTAAAGGACACATACAGGCTGTGTGCAGGTCTTCTGGAAAGCCCGTCAGAAAAGGAAAAATGGCTCAACACACACAGTACAGAGACTATCGCAGTTGAGGTGCTCTCCATTTCCACACGCGTCGATAAACCGCAGATTTTACTGCAAATCTCAAACGTCGACCTACACTTCGAAGTGGATGCTGGGACTGCTGTGTCACTCGTTGGCCCGGATATCTGGAAGCGCATCGGATCGCCACATTTGACGTCGTCAAAGATCTTTTCGGTTATGGCAAACAACCGATTCCAGTCAGAGGACAATGCAATGTCACGGTGTCCTGCAATGGGGCCAATCGGACTTTGCCACTGATCCTCGTCAGAAAAGCAGACACGTCTCTTTTCGCGCTTGACTGGATCAAAGCATTCCAAGTTGATGTGAATGCCTTGCTCTACAGCAGTACTACCTCAGCTGGTATTTTAGTGAGCAATATTTCTGATCACTTTCCGTACTTTCTAAGTCTGGATTATGTTGAAACCACTACTGCAATACCAAGGTTTATACGAATAAAACAACAAAGTCCTGACTCGCTCAATAAATTTAAAATTTAAATAATAAACTCAAATATTTATAATAAACTTAACACAGATATTCATGCGGATCCGAATGAAAACTACAATATCCTCGATGAAATTGTTACTGCAGCTATGGATAAATTTATACCTATTAAAGTAATTAAATTTAACAAGTATAAACATAAGAAAACTCCTTGGATTACCAATGGCATTATTGTGTCGATAACATTTAGAAACAAATTGTATTCGAGAATGAAAACGACTCAAGTAAATACAGAGCATTATCATGAACTTAAAACTGACTTACATACTTATAATAAAATTCTTAAGTGTAATATTAGATTAGCTAAGCAAATGCATTACCAATCCAGTTTTGAAAAGCATAAGCATAGTGTTAAAAAGACGTGGTGTTTAATTAAAGAAATTATTCAGAAAAGTCAAAAGAAAGAACAATTTCCAGATTTGTTCGAAGTCGATGGGGAAATTATTAGTGACAAATGCATTATTGCAAACAGATTTAACACGTTTTTTTAATAATGCTGGTCCTACTCTAGCCTCTAAAACAACTACTAATGGAGGTAAATCATACAAAGATTACCTGAAAAACCAAATATTGCACACCTTCAGATTTAACCCGATTGACATGGAAACTACTGTTAATACAATTGATCGGTTACCTCCAAAATCAAGTTGTGGAAAAGACGGTATTTCAACACAATTACTAAAATTGATAAAAAGTGATATCAGCAAAGCAGTCACTCTAATTATTAACCAATCAATAATAACTGGTATTTTTCCAGACAAATTAAAAATTGCAAAAGTCATGCCCCTTTTCAAAAAAGGTGATGCTTCTTATTTTAACAATTATCGTCCTATTTCTATCCTGCCAATGGTTTCAACTTTTTTTGAAAGGGTTGTGTTTGATCAAATCCATGATTACTTCCATTCTAAAGCGTTATAATACAATAGCCAATATGGGTTTAAAAAGAAACATTCTACTGAGCTTGCTACACTCGAAATCATAGACAGAATTATACAAGAACTTGATAAATCGGTTACTCCAATAAATATATACCTTGATTTATCAAAAGCATTTGACACAATTGATCACAATATATTGGTACAGAAGTTAAATTACTATGGATTAAATGACAAGGCTCTGGACCTTTGTAAGAGTTATTTACAAAATCGTAAGCAGTATGTAGAAATTGAAAATGTTAAGTCTAAAGAAATAGTCATCAACACTGGTGTCCCCCAAGGTTCAATTTTGGGGCCACTCTTATTTATTATATATATAAATGATATAACACATTCTAGTGACCTTTTCAAATTCATAACATATGCTGACGACACCACCCTTACTAGTACACTAAAAACGTTTAATGATTCAGAAGGCCAAATGCGAAGTGAAAATATTAACAAAGAACTAACAAAGATTAGTAATTGGTTAAAAGCTAATAAACTGTCACTAAATGCCAAAAAGACTAAATTCATGATTTTTCATATGCCTCAAAAGAAAATAGAATACCCTGTGTTACAAATAGATGGGGCACACATTGAAAGTGTAAATGATTTCAATTGTTTAGGCATCACAATAAATAACCATTTAAACTGGCAGAGTCCTACAAACAAAATAGCAAATGTAATCTCTAAAACAATAGGCATAATAAATAAACTTTAAAATTGTTACCACATAATACATTATATATCATGTACAATGCTCTTATTCTCCCTCATATTAATTATGGCTTACTTTTATGGGGTCAACAGGCACATCGAATTTTCAAATTACAGAAAAAAGCAATACGAATAATATCCTTAAGTAAATATAATGCTCACAAAAGTCCTATTTTTTTAAATTTGTAAAGTTGGATGACATTTATAAAATCCAACAATTAAAATGTTACTATAAATGAATTAATAATCTTTTACCCTACTACTTCAATGTTTTTCCAAACACACACATCTATAATATTCATCAGCACTGCACACGTGAAAGAAATAATCTGTATATGTCCAGATTCAAACATGAATTTGCCAAAAAATGCATTAGACACAACATAGTTGAGACAGTTAACATTACACCAAGTATTATCATTAATACAATTTAAACCCACAGTCTGTATGGTTTTTCAACATACACAACAAACTTTTTTATTTTAAATTATGAATCCTGTTGTCGTATTCATAATTGCTTTATTTGTAATTCATAATACGTATTGAAATGTATACCTAAGTATCCATATGTACGTCAATTATTTGTACAAGAGTACATTTAATCAGTCCTTGTATTTTGTATGTATGTTGATACACTGAGTGATTATCAACTGTAAAACAAGGCATATGCTATTCTGATTTGTGATATGTAAATTTTGATGTTGATTATATTATGGGGTGGCTCCTGTGCTAGCGATATTGTATATCTTAATGGGAGTCTCCCGACCTTATCTAGTACTCATGTTATTCATTGTGTATATATCGTATTTATAGGTCAAATAAACTGATTCTGAGTTCTGAGTTCTGAGTACTGCATTACCGTTGGTTATGCGCATGCGTCAGATGTAGTCCATTCCGATTTTCCCGCTCCGCTGTTATCGATTATTTTCACGATTTCTAAACGTTTTTATTACTGCCAACTGTGCGAGGTACTATTTTAGATATACCAGAATATAATCCCAAGGTGGTATATGCGATCAAATCACGCTAAGACACGATTTGACAAAGGTTTAGCCTTAGCTTCCATAACAACCAGTTCAAAACAAAAAGGCGAATCTGTAAACAACTTACACAAAGCGCGCCAAAACCAAATCGCCCCCAAAACAACCCAAAATCAGTCCATTCACACAAAGCTTAGATATTATACTGTTACAAATCCGGATTGTAGGCTGTCAGCAACAAACATGAAACCAACAGCAAACACAATATACAATAAACTGTCTACAAACTGGCAAATTTTACTACTGTCTTTTATATCTACTGTGATCTTACAACTACTGTGATTTTATATTAGCTGTGATGTATAACTTAATCATAAAAAACAATACACACATCTATAGTGGAATATAATATCTTGGTTTTTGTTTTACTGCATTAACATAACTGTACAGGAAAAGCAGCTTGTGCAGTAGCTGCTCTTTTGATGGTGCCACCCAAAATGGGCACACCAGTGGTAGTTCTGATTAGTATCTTTATTGCATTCATACCCAAATTCCCGATACACCTGGACCAAACTCAATTCACGGATTATCCAAATGGTCTGCTAACATATGACAGGTCTTGCTGGACTGACACAAGTATTAGACTGGCACTAGCTTTCACCAGAGACTCTCGTAACAAGTACCACACCAAACTGGCTTATGTAATCCCTACATCGGGACACAAAGCATGTTATCTTGTCCTCCTAAACCTCTGTGGGGACATCCAAACAAACCCCGGCCCAGTCAGACACCCCTGTAGATTTTGTAAAAAGTCTGTTGCTTCAAATCACCGAGAAGTCTGCTGCGGCCGGTGCAACCAATGGGTACACATTAAATGTTTTGACATAAGTCCAGATCAATATAATCTCCTCTGTAACAGTTCCTGTTCCTAATACTGCATGAAATGCGACCATCCTAACTACAGTCATTCCTTCTTACAAGACCACTTATTGGAATGTTCTTACAACCGATATAACAGCCTTAGTGACGCAGACCAAAATAACCAAAACATTGACCCCCACGCACAGATCTCTCAAACAAACACGCGTTGTACATCCCAAACCTGGGATCCAACCTTTGGACCAAACCCTCAAAATGCATCAACCCCTGAACGTCGTAAGAAAATCAAACGTAACACACTTAGTGGAATTCTAATCAACACCAACAGTGTCAAAAGCATCGCCAAGACAATCCAACTAAAAACAACTATTCAGACAAATAATCCTGACATCATATTCCTAGTCGAAACCAAAATGGACGAAAACTACCCTACCTATTCGTTCCTACCACCTAACGATAACGCCATCCGAAAGGACAGAAACACCCATTGTGGTGGAGTTATCATAACCTTCCGCGATGACATAGTAGCTGAACCACTTACAAAACTAAACTCAAGCTGTGAAATAGTATAGACAAAAATCCATTTCACATGAAACAAATACATATACTTTGCATCCTACTACAGACCCCCCAGTGACCACCTCCAATCCCTTGAAGCTCTCCACGAATCCTTGACAAAACTGTACAGATCACACAAAAACTTCCCCTAATGTAGTTATTGCAGGTGACTTCAACCTTCCTGATATTAACTGGGGCAAGCAGCAAACCAGTGACAACAGAACTGCTAGCAAGCATAACAAACTGCTAGAAATAATGAGAGAATTTGGATTACAAAACATGGTCAACGATCCCACACTAGTTGATTCCGGCAATATCCTTGACCTCATACTCACTTCAAATCCATCGATAATTGCTAACACTCACACCACTCCCGGTATGAGTGATCATGAAGCTGTGACCTTTAACGTAAACCTAAATACAGTTCGTAACAGTAAACCACCAAACAAAATGTTCCAATATAAATCTGCAAACTGGGATCAGCTTAAAGACGACATAAAACAACTAACAACAACATACTTTGACACGAACCCAAATTCAACAGATGTCAACACAAATTGGAACTTTTTCCGGAATAATCTTACTTCATTAGTCAACAATAATATTCCCAGCCGTAACACCAAAGCAAAAACCCACCTCCCCTGGATAACACGTGAAATAATAAGAATGCAAAGAAAACGCACCAAAAGCCATAAAAAAGCAAAACAAACTGGACGTAATAGTGACTGGGAAAGGTTTAGACAACTCCGAAAACAAGCCACTAAAGCTGCAACAAAATCCTACTCAGACTATCTAAACAATCACATTGGAGCCTAAAAACAAACCCAAAACAATTCTGGTCATTCATTAAAGCAAACAAACGAGAATACATTGGCATCCCTACACTGCAAGCAAACGACCAACCAATCACAAACGATCACCACAAAGCAAATACACTTAACAACCAATTTAGTTCCGTGTTTACTCAAGAAATCTACCCCATCCCCCAACTAGCTCCATCCATCTATCCCGATATCCCCTCCCTCGAAATCGGGATAGACGGAGTAAGTAAGCAACTGAAAAACCTGAACCAAAATAAAGCTACAGGCCCCGACGAACTCCCAGCCAGAGTCCTTAAAGAGACTACAGTGGAAATTGCCCCCATCATCACACACATTTTCCAGCAGTCATACAACACTTACAAACTCCCAGATGACTGGCTCCAAGCACTAGTAACACCAATACACAAAAAAGCCACAAATCAGACCCTGCTAATTATAGACCGATTTCGTTAACATGCATCCTCTGCAAAGTTATGGAGCACATCATTCTAAGCAACATGTGGAAACATTTACATAAACACATCATCCTCCACTTCCAACATGGATTCCAGCCAGATTTGTCTTGTGAATCCCAACTCATCGAGACAGTCCATGACTGGATGACTGCTTTGGACAATAAGACACAAATAGATGCCATCCTACTTGATTTCGCCAAAGCCTTCGACAAAGTCCCCCAACAACGCTTCCTATCCAAATTAGCTTTCTGTGGAATAACTGGAAACACACAAAACTGGATCAAATCGTTTCTATCCAATCGCAAACAGAGAGTCTCAGTCAATGATGCCCTGTCGGACAGAACAAATGTTACATCTGGTGTACCACAGGGCTCAGTCCTAGGACCTGTCCTATTTTTATTCTACATAAACGACATAAGCGAAAATGTCCAATCTTCCGAACGTCTATTTGCAGACGACAGCATTATATATCGCAAAATCACATCCGAAACCGATCACGAAACTCTCCAATCTGACTTGATCAAACTCCAAACATGGTCTAACAAATGGCAGATGGAATTTAGCATATCTAAATGTGTGCATCTCCCAATAACAAACAAAACCAAACCCAGACTGCATTCATATTCATCTTTTGCATGCCGCTCTCTACCGTCTCTAGCCATACATATCTTGGAATAAAATTAGACTCTAAACTAATCTGGGCTAACCATATCACTGACATAACTTCCAAATCTTCAAAAGTCCTAGGCATGATCAAACGAATCCTCAGACCATGCAAACCTGAAATAAAAGAAACAGCTTATAACATGCTAATCTGACTAAAACTCGAGTTTGCCTCTCCTATATGGAATCGACACACTGCCACCCAAATTAAACACCTTGAAAGAGTACAACACTGTGCTGCCAGATTTGTCAGAAATGACCACGAACGCCAAACAAACTCAGCAGACCTAATAGCCACCCTTGGGTGGTCAACTCTTGGACGACGACGCATTATCAAACAAGCCATGATATTTTACAAAATATTAAATAACATAATCAACATCACACCCCCACCAGGTCTACCAACACAGTAAAAAATCCGTGGCCACTACGTAGCCCCTAGGTGCCGCATCAATGCAGCAGTGTTCCCTTTCTACCCATGAGCAGTTCGAATCTGAAATATGACTCCACCACCGATTACTGAACTAGAAAGCCCCATAGCGTTTCAAACAACGGTCATGAACCTCCCTTTCACCACATCCAATCATCTAAAGTGTCTATAAAATAAAATAAACAAACAAACTACCCACAACGCGTTCGCACAAACAAGCACCATAAAACTCCTGCGTTAGCTCAAGTTTGGGCTGTTTGGAGTAAACCACCTAAGACCTAAGACCCGTCCACCACTGACTGTAATGTAATCGAAAAGTGTGATCGCGACATATAAAGGGTCCTAGACCAGTACCCTGCTGTCTTCGCGCCCGGATTGGGGCTCTGCGCTAAGGTGAAAACACGGCTTCTACTGAAAGAAGATGCCGTCCCCAAGTTCTACAAACCGAGATCAGTACCATTCAGTCGCATGGATGCCGTTGACAAAGAGCTACATCGTCTCGAGGATTTGGGCATCATAACTCGTGTCGATCACTGTTAATGGGCGACGCTCATTGTCGTCGTGCAGAAGCCGAACGGAAAAGTGCGCATCTTAGTGGAAAGGGGGCAGCAGTTTTCTCAGAGAACCTGCTGCGATCTGTTGACAGTGGGACAGGTTGTATCTATTTAAACTAGATTCGCAGGGGGGACTCACAGAAAAGCCTGAAAATGGAGGCATAGATAAAGACAGCACAAATAAATCAGCAAATAACAGTGTGGAAAACTCTTCTGAAGCTGGATATAAATGTGTTTGTTTAAATGCAAGGAGTATAGTAAACAAAAGAAATGAACTAAACATTATGGTAGAAGATATTGACCCTCATATAATAGGTATAACCGAATCCTGGACCACCACCGATATATCAGATGCTGAATTGGGACTGACAGGATATGTAATGTTTAGAAAAGATAGAATAGGAAGAAAGGGAGGTGGAGTTATTTTATATATTAAAGAATCTATTCAGGCTTATGAAATAAAATTAGAAAGAGAAGCAGATTGCGAAGAAGCTGTTTGGTGTAACATAGTTACAGGAAACTCAACGTTAACAGTTGGGTTAGTTTATCGAAGTCCAAACATAAGCATAGAAGAGAATGAAAAAATACAAAACGCTATAAGGGAAGTAAGCAAACGGGACTGTATTATTATGGGGGATTTTAACCATGGGCATATACAATGGAAATCTCTACAGAGTATGGGGAGTGAGGACCACAAGTTTTTAGTTTTAGTTCAAGATACATTCCTTTCTCAACATGTGCTAGAACCAACCAGGGGTGAGAATGTGTTAGACATAGTTTTGTCCTCACAGAATGAATTAGTTGACAATGTCAAGATATGTGAGCCACTGGGGAGTAGCGATCACAACCAGATACATTTTATCATCAAAGTAAAATCAGAAAGGAATAGTAAAAAGCAGTATAGGAGAAATTTCCACAAAGGAAGGTATAAGGACATGAGGAAATATTTAGCAAAGATAGACTGGAATAACACACTGAAAAATAAGACGGCAACAGAATGCTGGAATGTATTAAAGAGTGAAATTAAGTGCATAGTCGATAAATTTGTACCCTTCAAAAAACAAGGAAAACGGTCCAAAAAGAAACACTTATCGAAAGAAGCCATTAGAAAAATTAAGTACAAACGAATGATGTGGAAGTCATACAGATGTACTGGAAATGATGAAGACTACAACAGTTATAAAGAAGCACTTAACCAAGCTACAGCTGAAATTAGAAATTCAAAGAGAAGCTATGAACAACAATTAGCTAGTAATATAAAACATGACAGCAAGAGTTTTTATGCGTATGTTCGAAGCAAACAGAAAGTTCAAGATAAAGTCGGTCCTCTAGAAGATAGTGCTGGAAATATAATATCAGAGGGATTCTTAATGGCAGAAGACCTGAATGAGTACTTTAGTTCAGTGTTTACCAGGGAAGATATTAGTTCACTGCCAGTACCAGAGGCTAAGTTCAAGGGGGCAGATTCAGACTATTTAGGACAATTAATTGTAACCCCGGAAATGGTAGGTAAGAAAATAAGGGCTATGAAGGATAATAAATCACCTGGAGTGGATGGTATTCCACCCAAACTACTATTGGAAATTGTAGAACAAATTAGCATACCGCTTGCAACAGTTTTCAACTTGTCATTAGAAGAGGGAGTGGTTCCTTTAGAATGGAAAGAAGCAAACATTATACCGTTATTCAAAAAAGGTTCGAGAAACAAGTCAGAGAACTATAGACCAGTGAGTTTAACATCAGTGATTTGTAAATTGTTAGAAAGACTAATTAAAGATCACATGGTGGATTTTCTTGTTAAACAAAACTTGATAAACCCATCTCAACATGGTTTTTTTAAAGCGAGGTCATGCTTAACAAATATGTTATGTTTTTTGGAAGACATCACTAAGTGGGTAGATGAGGGATCACCAGTAGATATCGTCTACTTAGATTTTCAAAAAGCTTTCGACAAAGTACCACATCAAAGATTACTGCTTAAACTAAAGGCCCATGGCATAGGAAATGGTATAATAAACTGGATAGAACAATGGTTGATTGACAGAAGACAACGTGTAGTAGTTGATGGGGAGGCTTCAAACTGGAAATCAGTATTGAGTGGGGTACCACAGGGATCAGTATTAGGTCCTATATTATTCTTAATATATATCAACGATTTGGATGATGAAATAACAAGCAAGGTGTTGAAATTTGCGGATGATACAAAAGTGTTTAGAAGGATTAAAAGTGATGGAGATAGACAGCATTTACAAGATGATCTTGACAGGTTGATCAAATGGTCTGAAAAGTGGCAAATGCTGTTCAATTTTGGGAAATGTAAATGCCTCCACACAGGACATGGGAACGAAGAAGTAGAATATACAATGGGGGGTACTGTACTAAGTACTACTGTAAAAGAAAAGGACTTAGGGTTAACCATTAGTGCTGATATGAAGGTTTCAGAGCAGTGCGGAATTGCAGCTTCAAAGGGAAATCAAATCCT
Organism: Paraescarpia echinospica; assembly: GCA_020002185.1. Taxonomy (NCBI): domain Eukaryota; kingdom Metazoa; phylum Annelida; class Polychaeta; order Sabellida; family Siboglinidae; genus Paraescarpia; species Paraescarpia echinospica. The sequence continues at coordinate 79,328,146 of CM034532.1, read as the reverse complement.
TGGATTAATTAGGCGAAACATAACGTATAAGGAAAAAGAGCTAATAATACCGCTGTACAAAACAATAGTTAGGCCTCATTTAGAATATTGTATTCAAGCGTGGAGGCCATATCGCAGGAAGGACATAGATATGCTAGAAAGAGTGCAGAGGAGAGCAACTAAAATGATACCAAAACTGAGGGATCTTAGTTACGAAATACGCCTAAAAAAATGCGGTTTAACAACACTAGAGACCAGGAGATTGAGAGGAGATCAGATAGAAGTGTTTAAAATATTGAAGGGTTATGAAAATATTGATAGAAATATTTTTTTCTCAGTTAAGAAAGATAGAAGGACTAGAGGACATGAACTTACATTGGCAAAGGAGCAGAGCAGATTGGATATAAGAAAGTTTTCATTTTCACAAAGGACTGTAAATGAATGGAACAGATTACCTGCTGATTGTGTGGGTGCTAGTAGCGTGAATATGTTTAAAAATAAAATCGACACATACCTCAGACGGGCGGGATACACATAGATAAAAGGGTCGGACTCTCGATAAGCCAAAGGGCTTCCTTGTCCACCTGCCACCTAGAGTTAATTCTCTGGGTGGCAATCTTGTTAAATCTTGTTAAATCTGCTGAGACTATAACGTGAGTGAAAATGCACGTAGATCAGCACCCCATTCCGAGGGTAGACGAACTGTTCGCCAAGCTGTAAGGAGAACAGCATTTTTCAAAGCTTGACATGTCCGACGCATATCTACAAGTAGAGCTAGACGACGCCACTGAGCAACTACTCGTCATAAACACGCACAAAGGACTGTTCCGGTACAACCGATTGTCGTTTGGACCGGCACCAGCGCCGGCCATTTTAATAATAATAATATATTTTATTTGGTATAGCGCCACATCCAGTACTGTTCGGGGCGCTTCACAACATATTAAAATACATAAAAATGGTAGAATTGCAATACATAAGTATAAGTATATTAATTTAAAATAAATATTAGTGGTAAAGAATAAAATAAATAAATACATAAATATTTAATAATGTAGAATTTTTAAATAAAGAAGTAAATGAATAGCAGTTATTAATCAAAATTAAATAATATTAATAATAATCAATCTAGCACAATAACTATATAAAAATGTTACTAATAAATACATATATATATATATATATATATATGTATGATTAATAATAATAAATAATTTAATTAAACATTTGATATAAAATAGTTCACGTGAGGAATAATGAATAATCATTATAAGAATACGATAACTAATTAAAAACGGTTTTAGTAGAGGGCAGTGTTCATCTAGAGTGACACTAATATGAAACACAAAAGAAATGTGTCTTCAGACGACATTTGAAGCTGGCGACAACACTTGGTAAAGTGTTCCATAGGGACGCAGCAGCTATAGCGGAAGAGCCGTCCCCAGCCTTGATACGAGTGCGCTTCACTTCCAACATGTTACTGCTCGCAGAGCGCAGTACTCTTGCCGGTTGATATGGGTGCACGAGTTCACACAGGTACACGGGCGTGTCATTGTGCATGGCTTTGTACGAGTACCAGTATCTTGTAATCCACTCTGCGCGCAACAGGCAGCCAATGAAGTTCGCGTAACAGGGGCGTGGCGCTGTCTCTACGTGGACGACGCAGGATCAGTCTGGCTGCCGAGTTGTTTATTCGTTGCAGACGCGCGTTGTTAACTGCAGACGTGCCGTAGAAAAGTGGATTGCAGTAGTCGATATGCGATGTGATGATGGCATTGACTACGCGTTCCTTTGTTGGTTTGGGTAAAAAATGGCTAACCTGATTGATGTGGCGGAGGTAGAATGAGTATGCGCTGACAGTTTGCGACACTTGCTTTTTCATAGCAAGGTGCCTGTCAATGAAGACACCGAGACTTTGAACACATCGTGAAACTGTAATTGTAGAACCACCAACGCGAATCAAAGTGCCATCAACGATTGCATCCGCAGACTTGGGTACAATCGGAAGATACTGTGTCTTGTTGTCGTTCATGCACATAGAATTCCATCCTATCCAGTTCTTTATTTCATCGAAACAGTCCTCCATTTGCTGAACCGCAGTCGTTAAAGCGGAAAGATTCAGGTCGAAATGTTAGTAGATCTGTAAGTCATCAGCATAGTGGTGGAAGAATAGTCCATGAGCTCGAATAATGTCACCGATAGGTTGGACATATAAAGAAAAGAGCAGTAGCCCAAGAACAGAGCCTTGCGGGACACCTGTCGTTAGAGTAGTAGTATTCGACGATTGATTACCGATTACTATTCGCTGCGTCCGGTCTTGCAGGTACGATGTCATCCAGTCCAGTGCTTTTCCAACAAAGCCATAGCGCAAACGTAGACGCTTAATCAAGATGTCGTGGTTGATATTATCGAAGGCCTCACTAAAATCAACGAGAATATGGTTCCTTGTTTAGTGTCCATGGCTGTTTTGACGGCACTTGTAACGTACAGTAGCGCGGTTTCTGTCGAATGTTTTTTCGATACGCCGACTGAAAGCACTCAACCATATGCTGGTCAAAAACATGCGTCATTATCCTAAGCGCGACCACTTTCTCAATTACTTTGGATAATTGTGTAATGTTACTAACAGATCGATAACTGCTCAGAATGTCTTTGTCGAATGATGGTTTCTTCAAAAGCGGACGGACAATTGCATGCTTTAGCGACTTTGGAATGACTGCCTCGTCCAGCGAAGCATTTGTAATCCGTGTGATGACAGACACAATACTTGTGATATTGTTTCTTACCTGAATTGCAGGCAGAGGCCCCAACGCGCACGTTTTGCCAGTAGTTCCACAAATCGCTGTGATCTCTGTGTTCTTTGTTGGATCAAACGCATGGATACAGTCAGTGAAACAACGTCTTTCATCTGTTGGCCTATCGATGATGTTAAAACGCTGCAGACCTGACAGGAGCTAGTCAATCTTTTCACTAAAGAAACGTGAAAATTGTTCGCATCTTTGGGCCATCAAGTGGAATTCAGGATGTTCCTGTATGCGGTGGCCATCAAGCGATCTCAGTAATCGAAACATGGTTTTGTTGTTTGCCTTATCCAGGCGGTTTTGATAATAATCCGTTTTGCGAGCTGATATAAAAGCAGTGCATTCTTCACGAGCCGTGACATATAATTGCCGATGAATCTCCAGTTTAGTTCTTCTCCACACATTCTCCCGTTTCCGCTTCTTGTCCAAAAAATTGAGCTGCGCACATTATGCATTGGAGACTGTTTGGTCACTGTAACTCAGAATGTACGGAATCTTGGTGTACAGTTCGATGCCGAGATGAAGATGGAGACGCACGTGATTGCGGTCTGTAAATCTGCAATTTTCCATCTCCGAAATATTGCAAGAATAAGACGTTATCTAACACCTGCAGCGACAGAACAAGTCATACATGCGTTTGTTACCAGCAGACTTGACGTTGGCAATGCATTACTCCACCGACTGCCTGTGAAACAACTAGAACGGTTGCAGAGAGTACAGAACTGGGCGGCTCGCCTTGTCGACGGCGCCAGGAAGTTCTGTCATGTCACACCTCTATTGATCAAGCTGCACTGGCTGCCAATAGCAGTTAGAGTAGAGTATAAGATACTTCTACTCACGCACCGAGCACTGACTGGCTGTGCACCACAGTATATCACCAAATGTGTGACCCGACGTCAGCCAACTCGATTGTTGCGCTCCAGTGAACACAATCATCTATGTGTACCACGTGCAACGCGTCGCTGGGGTGATAGATCCTTTTGCGTGGCAGGCCCAACACTATGGAACTTGCTGCCGCAAAAGCTGACTGCAACAACAATGACAAACACTGATTTTAAATCAAACCTTAAGACTTACCTGTTTTCCCGAACATTCTATAAGGCGCCGTGAGCAACGATTGTTGGAACGGCGCAATATAAATGTCACGATTTGATTTGATTTGATTTGTCCCTGGCGTCGTCGATGCCAGAGTCGTACCAGGGATGTGGTGTGCTGTCTCTTACTTTCACATTGCATAACGGGGCATGTTTGTCAAGGCATTCAGTGTGACAGGTGTTGTACATCTTCACCAAATCCTCTGCTTGTCGATCATTCGCGTATGTATGCAATGTCATGTCAGCACATGCATACTCGATTTCGTTTCGGAGTGCATCTGTTTCAATGTTCCTGAAATTCCGCTTTACAATCGTCTTAGTTTTTACTGCAGGCTTCAGTGCTCTCAGTGTGAGTTCAATGCGATGGTGGTCATAGAGAGAGTCAGGATGCACAGTAACGGAAGTAATGAAGTCGTCATCAGTTTGACTGATCACAACATACAATATATGTCCAGTTTGGTGCGTTGGCGAATGTATATGTTGAGTTAGATTGAGCGATTCACATAGAGTGCGAAGTGGTTCGGATGCATCGATGAATAGCTACTCAAGTTCAGCGTAAAAATTCGATATTGTTCGATATGTCTTACTTGATGCAGGCAGGTGATAAACGACCCAGATATTGTATTTCAACAAGAACGGGTTGGTGAATTGTAGACGGAAAAGTTCGATGGTTGTGAATGGCAGCTTTGGGAGGATCTTGGAGTTGAAGATATTTCGATGAACTATGGCAACTCCGCCGCCGCGACCAGAGGCACGTGCTACATGATTGAATGTGTAGCCGGGAGGCGTCAGTTCAGCCACAATCGCTTCGTATCCAGTTTTTTTTGCCACGTCTCGGTGATGGCCAAAACTTCCCAATCGTGTTGGATAATTTTCTAATTTATAGTCAGCGTCTTATTTTTCACAGATCTTGCATTGATCAATGCGATGTTGGTGTAGCGAATCTTAAAATCCTATTCATAAGTTTTACAAGACGACAGTTTTATTCGTGTAATGTTTGTGTTGTTGACACCGCGTTGGTGGTAAGTGGGTGTATAGCCGGGCCGACGTCCAATTACTGGACGCATTGTACTATGGCGATTGCTACCGGCTCTGCAACCTCGTGTGACCGCGCAAATTTCATTGTCCTTTAACGTGTCGAACAAAGGCTGAGGCAGCCTTCCGCCAGTGATACTCGCAAAGTTATGGGCGAATAGTTCCTGCCGAGTGTAGGTCACCATGGGTACAGGTGTGCCACCGGAATAAAAGTCGCAGAAATACACACACATATAAAACCGATAACACGAACGAACAGCTCTGTGCATTCAGGGTAATGTTATCAAAATGTTGTTCAAATCTCACCAATGTCGTAGTAATACAAATAAGTAAAATTCAATTTTAAACACAGAGCATATAAATAGCTGCCACTGGGGCGCTTGTCACATGATAGGACGTCACATGGGGTTTTCCAGAAGTTAGTCGAAAATCTGGTCTCCGGCATTCCATATGTGACTGCCCACCTGGACGATGTGATCGTCACCGGACGGACGAAGGAAAGACACCTGCAAAACCACAAGCAGGTCCTCTCTGCGTTGAACGAGTATGGAATGAAACTGCGACTTGACAAGTGTGAGTTCTTCCGACAGCAGGTCACATACCTAGGACATGTGATCTCAGCAGAAGGTCCCAAGCCGTCTGAGGAACGCGTCAATGCCATCGTCAAGTTTCCAACGCCCGAGAACGTTAAACAGCTAGAAAGCTTCATCGGCAGGCTGAACTACTACGGAAAGTTCTTGCGATCATATCTCTACCATCTGCGCCCCTCTAAACCGACTGCGCAGCCAGGACGTCAAATGGGCCCGATCCGCTGAGTGCGACCAGGCGTTCAACCGACTGAAGGAGAAGCTGGCCCAGAAAACGAGCTTGGTCCACTACGATCCAACTAGGCATATATATCTGGCCGCCGACGCATCGCCTTATGGCATCGGGGCTGTTATTTCTCAGTGTGCACCGGATGGCACTGAGGAACCGATCGCCTTCGCCTCCAAAACGCTGCCGTCGGCAGAGAAGAATTACAGACAGTTGGAGAAGGATGCACTGTCAATCATTTTCGGAGTGAGGAAATTCCATCGGTACCTCAGTGGTCGCCACTTCCAGCTCACCACAGATCACAAACCTCTGTTGGCCATCTTTAGTCCAGAGAAGAGTGTATCAGTAATAACGCTACAGCGACGGCAGCGATGGGCACTGATAATGATTGGCTACGATTACCACATCGTCTACATATAGTCTGCTGATCACGCCAACGCAGATGATCTGTCTCGCCTGCATTGGTCCCGGTCCGAGTTTCGACAAAGAGGAGAGCATAGCCCAAATCGACAGGGAAGTGAATTTGCTCGACATTCAGGTCATTCTCAATTTGCCGCTCTCTGCGAAAACCGTCGTCGACTACACCAGAGAGGATCCGATGCTGGCAAAGGTGTTAGACTTTGTTGCAAATTGGTGGCCATCCACGTGGCTGCATAATCAGGTTAAGGACAACGTTCGTACTTACCAGATCGCCCAGACGGAGATCACATCAAAGGATAGTGTCCTACGTGACTCCCGAGTCATCATTCCGACTATACTTCGTGCTAGGATCCTCAACATGCTGCACTTGACGCACATTGGAATAGTGCACATGAAGTCGCTCGCACGCATGCATGTGCGGTGGCCTAATATCGAGGTCGACATCGCCGTCCACTGCAAGGACTGCACAGCTTTTGCCGAAACAGGCCCAAATCAACCTAAAAATCTGTCTGCATGGCCCGTTCCGGACCGCCCATGGCAGCGCGTTGATATTGATTTTGCCGGTCCGTTCCTAGACGACATGTGGATGGTCGTTGCGGATGGCTACTCGAAATGGCCGCACGTTCTTAAATTAAACAATTATCCGACATCTGAGACTATTACGTCCGCGCTCGATGACTTGTTTGCTATCAGCGGTTTGCCTGAGACAATTGTATCCGACAATGGCTCGCAGTTCGCCTCAAAGACGTTCGCTGACTGGTACAATGCACACTCGATCGCACATCTGACTTTTGCGCCATTTCACCCACTATCGAACGGTGAAGCTGAACGGCTTGTTGGCATTTTCAAACAGGCCATGAAACGAGCTGTCAGAGGGGAGAGGACGTTGAAACATCTGGTATTGCGAGAATTCCTCTAGCAATACCGTGTCAATCCAAATTGCACGACTGCTGCGGTCTTCTCTCTTCGTTCTACAACCACATGTACACAAAGAGAAAACACAGAAGAAATCAACATTTCCAGCCAAGCCGAAATTCTCAATCGGTGCACATGTCCATTACAGAGATTTCACAAAAAATCGTCCAAAATGGGTGGTTGGAAAAGTGACTGATCATGTCGGAAAGAAAATGTTCATTGTCCAAGGACCTGATGGACATTGCCGCCGACACGAAGATCAGCTGAATTCGCGTTCCGTTCCAACAACGAAAAGCCGGCGCAATCTGTTGCACTCGCGACTGAAAGTCCTACAAAGACGGATCAGCAGCAATACGACAACGGTGTTCCCGATTTGCCCATTCCCGGCGTTGACCAACACCAGACTGACGAAGCCATGAACGATGAACCGCCTGTCCCTGTTGATCAGCCCGTAGTACCTCGTCGTTCGACCCGCATTAATTTTGGAATTCCGCCGAAGTGGCTCATTGAGGAATGAGCAACGAACAATCTGGAAGGGAGAACTGTCATGTTTCTCATTCCATGATATATGAACTACGTTGTATTCACTGACATTGCAGTCCACACATTTTTGTCAGTTGCATATGTCTCATTGTTATTATTGAACTACCCTCTATTGACCATTGACCAGACTCTGATCAATTAGTTTTACAGTGTCTGCCATCTTGTTTTTCTCAGTTGTTCTGCCAGTGTTAAATTTTCTCTAATTACACTCACTGCTTGGTGATATTCATTAGCATATAAAGTACTCAAAACGATACCTGTGATATGCAATTGGTAACTTGAAAAAAACATCCGTATAGTTACTGTAAAATGTGAAATGTCATTATAATTTTCCTGATGAATTGAACGTTGAAACCTGGAATGACACTTACATATTGAAGAGTATCCCTGTGCCATTATGTTCAAGTATTATTATTATCGCTGTACTATTACTATAATAATAATAATATAATAATGTATTTATTTCAGACAATCATGATGTCCATATATACAAATACATCAATAAAAGTATGTAAATAATATAAAAATACATAGATAAGAACAATATGTTTAAAAATTGTATAAATCCCGGACCCACTGGTGCCGCAGTTTCGAAGTACAATACACGTCGCTAGTTTTAATGCTATAAATAATGGGATTCAAAGACATGTCAATCCTATTCATTAAGCTAAAAATAGCCTTTCTGATTACACATTTACCCGAGCTGACATTAGCTGTAGCAAACATGTGGCTAGCGCTACATCTCATGGGCAAATTGTTCAATATCCTGAAAGAGTTGTTATATGCAACAACGAATTGATGAAAATTAACTTTTCTAAAGTTCACCCATAACGCACACATATAGATATTACCAAAATACGCTGTAAATAGCTTATTTTTTACAGCAGTTGAACAAAAGTGAAACTTTTGACGTAACATGTTACTCTTGGCATACAAAAGTCTCACTTTGGCTTGCATGTCAGACTCATCAGACAAGTTATTAGAAATGACATGTCCAAGATATTTACAAGAGGTGGCAAAGTTTAACTTCTTTCCTCCTAATGTCATTTCTTTAGACAGATTTGACTTTCTAGATTCAAAGTACATGACCAGGGATTTACTCGCATTGTATTGCACATCGTGCTCACATCCATATGAGTAACACATGTCTAGTAGTGTTTGTAGTCCTTTAGCAGAAGGTGCAAACAGAAGTAGATCATCGGCGTATATAAGGTGATTAACAACCATGTTACCAAGACTACAACCGATTTGTTTTTTGTGCAGTTGTATACTCAGATTATCCATATAAATGTTAAAAAGCAAAGGGGATAACTTCTCACCTTGCTTAACACCATTGCCTACCGAGAAGAAGTCCGAGTAGGTATTTCCCCATCGTATGCATACACATTGATTATTGAATTCATTGCTGAGTATTCTTAAGATATAGTTCGGTACATTTCGTTGTTCTAGTTTCGTTATAAGTTTATTTCGGTTGACACGATCAAACGCCTTTGATGCATCTAAAAATGCGACGTGCATAGCTGAACCATGTTCAGTGTAGAACCTTAATAATTCCTTAAATGCAAACACGCATAACTCCGTTCCATGTTTAGGCTTAAAGCCAAATTGATTAGGAGTGGTTTCCAAGTACATTTTCATTTGTTAAAAAGAACAGTGTCTATTATCTTCGAAAATATATTCGATTGACATATTGGCCTATAATTCCCTTTGTCGTTTACTCGTCTATTTTTGTCTTTACTAATTGGTACAATAACAGACTGTGACATTTCTTTTGGTAAATAACCATGCACCAGAATCGAAGACACAAGGATAGACAAAAGCACAGCGAGTTGATAATCAGCGAACTTAATATGTTCTGCACTGATACCGTCCAGACCTGGTGACTTATTTTTTGAGAGTCCATTAATAATATCCATCAGTTCAACTGCACCAACAGTCATTCCTGTATTGTCAGTGGAACAGTCATAACAAACTTTATCACATCGACTATCCTCCACATCATTAAATAAATGTTCATAATGATGCTTCCACATTGACCCGATGTTTACGTCACCGTGTATATTATCAATGTTTGTCGGAAGTTTTACTTTACTGTTCGTACAGTGCTTAATTTCTTTCCAGAATTTGCGGTGGTCTTTCTGACACAACTGTTCTGCAATGTTATCAGCAATGATAGTTTCTTTCTCCCTTTTACATTTTCTGATCGCCTGTTTGAATTTCATTCTGGATAATTTCATAACATTAAAAATGTCACCTTGTCTAGGTTTACCAGTCTCTTTCCATATACAGTAAGCATCACGGGCTGCACAATGAAGCTCTTTCACTCGCTCGTTCCAACCTGGTACAACATTATACTTATAAGCACCTTTGCGATTTGACCGGAGTGTGTGACCACACCTCTTCAATGTAATCACGATAGAATTGTAAAAGTCATCGAGATCATCATGATGATTACAGTTGTGACAATTGGGATCATTGCATCTAACACCCGGTGGAACATTCAGTTTGCTCAATTCAACGTTCGTGCATTCTCTATATGCATCAATATCTTGTGGGTTTAATCTGTCCCACTGTAAGCCTTGCTTACTCTCATTAGTATTGCCACTACCACTAACGTATTCTGGTAGAATATCAATGTCTATGCTGAACGATATCGGGTGGTGATCAGAATAAATAACATCATAAAGTATGGACATGTTAGATAGGCAATCCTTCGCATCCGCGGTACATATGATATGGTCTAGCCATGATGTAGTTCCCCAGGCAGAACTAACGTATGTATATGTGTCTATTGGGAGAGTATCTTGATCACATATAGCCAGAGTAAATTCTTTGCAGAAATCAAGTAAGATATTCCCAAAAACTGATTTCTTGGAAATATCCGCGTTAAAATCACCAACAATAGTGATGCACGAGCTATTAATATTATTAACATATACAGCAATTTTGGACATATAATCATTGAACTTGTCCCTGTTTTCCTCGCATTCATAAGGTAAATATACGTTTAGTAGATAATACTCCTTGTTACCCCAACAAATTCTTATGCCGCATAGCCAATCATAGCACTGGTCAAGAATGGTGATGTATTGATCAAGGGAATATTTCCATAAAAAACCTACACCACCATACTGCCTACCAGTTAAAATACCACAAGATGCATCTACAGGAGAAACACCATAACCCACATAACCTTCGTGACAGGTGTTTAGTATATGGCAATCTTGTTTAGTGAGCATAAGCTCTTGTAGGCACTGTATATCACATTCCATTAACACATCCTTTAAGAAGGGCATAAAACCTTTAAATCCATTACAATTAAAAGATGTGATGTTAATTTCCATAACTTAGTTCTTGGTGTTAAAGAATTTCCTCAAGTATACACCAGATGGCCAGTTGTCCGGGTCATAAAACTTAGATGCGTCATTGCATATAACATCAACCTTGAATGAGGCATAACTCTCATGCTTAGTTTTTAGTTTCACACATTTGGCCTCGAGCTTATGCACAGACTTCACATACAAAGACATGTCTTCGACAGTGACCGAAGGATCTAGTCGTGAGACAAAGGCTGTCAGGAATCGTCCATCCTTTACTTTGAGCTGGTTACCGCATTTCCGCGTGCCGATCACCGCCTTCGAACCGTTACTGCGCCTTTTCTTGCCAGACACCAGCTTAAAGTCATCATCAACGATAGTCTTCCTTGGTTGTTTCGCGACACCCGGCGCACGGCTCCCGATAACGTTCGCAGCTGGTAGAGGTGTTATGTTAACCATCGCAGGGCTACGCTGACGAGTAGACGTAGATCGAATGTTACTCACGGTTACGTCTGCCGACGTGTGGCTCGGTTCGGCTGTGGTGACTGCGCTGATCGGCGGCAGATTCACCCGAAGCGTCTGTCTATCATCTGTCGTGAGCTCAGGCTTACGCTGAGGCCATATCACCGGGTCAGGTTCCCTCGATTTGACGGCTGTCATGTCACGCCGCAGATCCGCCATTTCTGCCCGCATCGCACGAAACTCGGTAATAATGTGACCGAAGTCGATGTTGTTGACGTCGAGCGGCGGCAGGGTGGACAAATCCGTAACCGCAAACACTGGCAGTCCCCTAGGCGACTTGTGCAGCGCCCTCAGTATATCTTCAATGTTGTTTTTCTCTTTATGATGCCCTTGTCGGCGCCGGCCCTGACGCAAAGCAAGATTCTTGACGACTTCGCATTCGTATAAAGTCTGTTTAGCTGCTTCGACCTCGCTGGAAGTGAAGTGGTCTACGCACAACTTTACCAGCGTGTCATGCACCATGATGTCCATCTTGTTGAAGAGATAGCAAAGTATACTATTGCATACGATGTGAGTTTGGCCATCTGTCTGAACTTCGGCAGCACACTGACCACTGACCGGGGATCTGCAGTTCGCAGTGTGATCGCTTGCATTGTTCGAAGGGGCAGCGCCGTCAGTCATAATGGTTGTCACGCTGACGGGCGCTTGAGCGTGACCAGTGCGTTCACAGTCAGAAGAACAAAGCCGTGGCACGGCTATGTTATGCAATATTACAGGTAGAACCCGGTCAATACTGGGCGATAAAATGTGGTGTGACCACAATCATATAAAATGTCCCATAAACTCACGTTAAGATTCGATTTTAAAAGTACAGTCCCACTCCGAGTACAGATGTCTTCCAATTGGCTTAGTTCTGTCTGTCTAATCACAGCATTTACTCTTTCCCGCAGGTTAATATCGAGAGTCAGGTGTAGACAAACCACAATGTAGACAGACCACGTGATTCCTTACGTTATACCTTATAATTGTGCCTTAACTACTATGCACTATACATTATGCCTGATACGTATGTCTTACGAGAGAGAGAGACAGAGAGAAAGAGAAAGAGAGAGAGAGAGAGAGAGGTCGTAGTATGTATCAATTATTAAGCTTGATGTAGTTTAGATAGTGACATTTATTCCGATATTGATTCAGCTACATAGTGATTTTAAAAGACCTGTATTCATTCCCTTTCAGTTATGTTATATTTTCGTAAGATTGATAGATCGTGATGTATTTAACACCCTTTTATGAAAGTTCCGTAATAGTGATACCGGTAGGAGATCGTAACGAACAGACAGCTTTGATATTAAAGGTATATCTAAACGTTGCTACGTCATATCATAACACGGTGTAAGACCATATAGCCGCTTTCGTACGTCGTCGTCAATAAAACGTTTAAAACTGGACAACGACTTTACAATCTGACCACAAAAGCATACATAATACAACTTTACACAGTACACCAATAATTACACTTACACAGTGAACAGTGTCCGCGTACACCAGCAATGATACTTCGTTGTGAAAATATACCCACCTTTCATCATTTGCCGTCTCTTCCTTTTCCATCGTCGTCATCACCATCGTTATCAGTAATATACTGAGATAAATTATAGATGAGTACCAGTCGATACATACCGTGCGCAGCATCGTTACACAATGATTCCTTTGTTAGAAAACAGTCGAAGACAATCGGAATGAACGTGCTCAGTGTCATGTAGACCAGCGTACGTCATCTGTTAACGCCTTTGATAGGAGGAGTGTACAGTCAACGAACGTGCTCGGTGTCACGTAGAATTGATCGATAGCCCGGCAGCGACTCCAGGTACTCTGCGCGCTGCGAGTTTATTTTATAATGTAAACGCGGAATGATCGCTCTCTGCAACAAGACGTACTATTGCTTCGGGTCCACTTACTGTAATTCGATCTGATTATTGTGCTCGTTGTGGGCGTCACCGTACAAAAAAGCGGGAGTACATATATACCGTACGTACGATTCCTGCAGTTATTACCACCAGACGCTGGTCGCGGTCCGACACGAGATGTCCACACAAGCGTTGTTCTATACGAATTGATGTTGTCGCCGCGGGAGAAGGAGCGTCTTTGGAACTACGGTTGTCCCCACAAGGCGCTCGAGTTGCGCAAGATAGTGGCTTTCCCTTCTGACGCCCGACATTTTATACTCTGACACACCAGGCACTCGATGCATACAGTGCTGACCTTTTTTGACGCCCGATACACCAGGTACTCGAAACATACATGGCTGTCCCTTGCCAGCGCCCGACACAGTAATGTGCCCCCACATATATGTATTTTTAATTCTCCGTAGTTATTACGTCTAGACATCGCGAGAGGAGCGAGGAGGCTGGCGGCGCAATGTCGTCACCAAGAGCTCTATTGTGTACAACGTGCATTCGCTCCTTCTATCGACTGGGGAAACATGTTAAGTGATGTCGACCGAGTCTAGAGAAAACGCCAAAGAAGCGGGTCCGTTACGACTGTCCGAAGTGTGGTCGTACTTTCGAAAAACGATGTGGTATGCTGAAACACCTCAGGACGAGCTGTCGGGGTAGCGACGGGCCAAAACGTCGGCGGACTCGACCTGTCCGTGCTTCTGCCGCTGCCAACGGTGATAACGAAGATGCTATATACACATTTCAACGTTGACGGGTCAAGTTCAATCGAGGTACAATGTTCATCTTACCAGCCTGGACAAGAGTGCTCTGGACGATCGATTGCGGCTCGAATTGGATGAACAGGCTCGCGTTTTCAAGAACAACATGAGTTTAGGCTTTGACCTCAGACACAAGGAGTCGGGTCGCTATAGGTACTATACTCGTCGTGCAACTGCTGCAGTCGGTACCTCGTGGAGCCCTACCTGATTACCAGCGTCCAAGATTTCGAGCGTTTCCTTGAGCTAATCCATACATCCGACGTCCTACAGTACGTCATAGCCCAAAGACCCGATTCGGGTCGGACGGCCGAATTGATGCCTATTGCCACCTTCGTCCTCAAAGCTGTCATCCGACACCTTATCGGCTGCCTCGGTGTGAAACTTCCCGAGTACCTGCGACAAAAAGGGTGGCCATAACTTTGGAGAAGCCACGGAACCGCAGTAAACTCTACACCAATAACCTGAGCCTCTTCAACTGCCTGGCACAGCACTACACCACCGAGGATAACGCCTACTCCTTCGACGGTGTAATGATCTCGACCGGGTGGAGACCGAGACGGTTTAACTGGAGGCCGGGAAAACGACTGCCGAACTGGTCAGGAGCTCGGTAGATCGCTACCCCACTACTATGAACGTGAACTTCTACGACACTCACTACTCGTACATACAGGAGGTGTCCATGTTCTGTCGCATCTACCGTTACGGTAAATGGGAGACTCGCTGAGGAAAACGGTGTGGCACTTGCAGAGACACGGACGTACATGCGAGGGTGGTGTCCGACGCGTCTACCCCGGCGGTGTCTATCACCTCAAACCTTCCGTGCTCCAACAGCTGGAGTTCGAGGGTATCTACGTGGAACAGGCCTTGCGCTATTACCCGTGCAGAGCAACGATCGATTTTGAGGGCTACCTCGAAGAGGTTAGACTATACGCGGACAGTACCAAACTCCAGTGGCTAGCCAGGCACGAGCTTCTCAGTGTGATTCTCGTCTCAAACGTCCCCATGTATGAGTCGGCGTAATGTTTCGTTACGACCGGGGATTCGAACGAGCTCGCGAAGGTCTTGATGACTGCCCTCTGGAAGAGATAAGCGAGGTGGCACACAAGGCTCTGGAACCAAAGCACCAGTCTATCTTCGAAGAACTCACCTTATTCCAGATCGATTACAAAGAGAAGTGTCAAGAGGAGGAGACGAAACTGTTCACTACAATCATAGATCGTCTGCACGCTCACCTACGTCGCTCCCCGTCCTCGGTTCCAACTCGGGCAAGTATGATCTGAATGTCTTCAAGGAGTACATCACCCCCTTCTCATGTGCGCCGAGAGGATCGTGTCGACGGCTTTCGTAATCTTTCATGTGTCTATCGATGGAGACTCTCAAGTTCCCGGAAATCACAAACTACCTCACTCCCGGGTCCAGCTACGACACGTTCTTGAAAGCCTACGGATGTGAGGTGACGAAAAGTCACCTTTCCTACGAGTATCTGGACGATCTGCGGAAATTGGGCGTCATCGAGCTTTATCCGAAAGAGACTTTCTATGGTCACCAGACACGTGAGGGTATCTCCTACGAGGACTACTACCCATGCCAAGCGGTGTGGCGCGACGAAGGCATGGCGACGCTGCGAGATTTTCTTGTCCGGTACAACAACAGAGACGTGACCCCGTTCTTGGAGGCCGAAGATAAGCAGTTCTCCTTCTACCAGCATGTCGAAGTTCTACCTCGATACATTAAAAAAACGGTAGCAGCATACCGGGACTGATTCTGCTCTACCTGTTCACCCACCTCCCGGCGACGACCAACTTCACCTTCTTCAAGGAACCGAACCTGCACCACCTCTAGTAATCCCAAATCGCCGGAGGTCCCTCGATTATCTTTTCTCGACACCACGAGGGTCACGTCACCAAGCTACATCAGGTCGAATACGTCGACGCTGCTCGGACGTGTCGCTTTATCGCCAGCTACAACGCGAACGCCCTATATGTATAGGCTCTCACCTAAGACATGCCGACGGATTAGTACACGCGCCGTCGCAAGGAGAACTCCTTTTTTCGAAACCGATGCACCGGCACGGTCGTACGGCCGCGGAATGGTTGACGTGGGAAACAGCACGAACGATACGTCACCAGCTCAACGGTCGGAAGAAAAGAGTAGGCAACTACCTCGTCGACAGGTGGTGCGGGGAGACGCGGACGGCGTACCATGTCAAAGGCTGCTTCTTCCATGATTGTCCGTGCACGGGAAAGGAGACGAACCAGATCAACATCCAACTCTACGCCGAGACGCGCGCCACCACAGCGTACCTTCGCCGCTTTGTCACCGTATTGGAGATGTGGGAGTACCAGTGGAGAGAGGTAAAGACGAACGAAGCCCAAGCCTTTCTGGAGACCACCTTTCCCCACGATAGCTCGGAAAGCGTCAGCTCACGCAGGCGCAGGTCTTGTAGGCCGTGCGCGAAGGCACCCTCTTCGGTCTCGGAGAATGCCATAACGTCGTGTCGGAGGAACTGCGCGACAGATTCGCCGAGATATTTTCAAGAGCTCCTACGTCAAACCTGATTATCGCAGTCCGTTCATGCATCGCTACTCCGAACAGCACGACCTCTTGACCCGACATCAGCGCACTCTCGTAGGGAGTTTTTTATGGTGCCAAGATTCTTCTCGCCACCTCCCTAATGCGATCTATCTGGAGCACTGACTCACCGTCGACCACATGTAACATATCTATTTCGCCATGTACGCCAACCTCGCCTCTGTCACTTTTCGCGCATTCACATCGTCTTCATTAACACATCACTTTGCTATACTGATACGCGTGTTCAAGATATTTAAAAAACCGACAGTACGCTTCGATTCGGCACGGGTAAAAGTTAAACAGGAAGGAAGCTAACCCACCAAATCGTAAAGCCATATCCGTCATATATCCGTCTCTATGCCACTGGCCCCCCAACTTATATAGATGTTTCTCCATCAGTTGTCTCGGGTTTAACCGCTCTCAGCTACAATGTGCTGTAGAGAGTCGATAATTAGTTAACTAGAAATGTCCTTTGATCTTTAGCTGTGTTAAGTTAATTATTAATTAGTTAATTAATAAAAGCTTTTAATTGTCGCTAATTAATTAATTAGTTAATAAATTAGGTACAAATGGGTAATTAGGGGTAATTTAGGGGTAATTAAAATAACAAATTGCGATACATATCCTGTAAATCAAGATGGCAAAATCCTTCCGATACATTATGTATGTGATAATCACACAATTACTACTCACGTGTTTCATAACAACTCGGAAACGGCGACCATAGAAGCCAGGAAACGTGTGCGGGAAGATCTCGTTATGGGACCGGGGGGGTGCCGCTAGACGACCAACGTCGTTGTAGTACGCGATGGTTGTCGGGTTGCAACATGATGACGATGTATGGGACGTCATACACTTCTTCAGATCAAATATGGCGCCAAACGCGGATCCTTTCAAGCCAATTCGCGATGTCCGTGGGTTAGCAAACTGCGGCAAAATAAACAATTAGTTCTTAACACAACACACTTGTTACACGATGTTCTTAGTGTGTTGAGATCCTTGCGTTTAGAGGATATGATTAGGTGCCTGTTTTGATGGCACTTGAGCAAACGTTTTCTATAGCCAGACTAGTGCGAATGTTGCCAACATACTTTCTAATGGCCAGATTTGTTTTCACCTAATATGTCTTATATACCCACTGCACATTATCTGATATACACATGTTTAAAACTGTGGCCATGTGCTAGATCAGATTACTATAATCAAATTTCATGTTATAATTCCAATACAAAAACAATTGGAGATACAATTGGCATCATGGAAATATTTAACGAATTTAACTTATATAGCAGGTCAATCAATTTGTGAAACCGACCAGGTAATTTGCATTTAGACACCACAAGACCCTTTTCGTTGTGTCCCTATCTTGGTTGGCCATAGTACTCCATTGCTGCTTGTCTGTACAACAGTTCGCTCGAGTGGAATTTTACTTCAACTGTACCTAGGCACCATGTTCTGCAATATCCGCCTTTTTTCTACTAAATATACGTAATCGTATATAATATTAGTATAGTTAATTGTGAAATTACGCATTACAGCTAAGTTTTCACACAGTGACCATAAAATGCATATGTAGCTGTAATGTATATAATAACTAAATATTTAGTTTTTTAGTAACATGCCTTTTTTCAGCGTTATGCCTTTTGATAAGAATATTTATTTTGCCCTGGTGGAAATTCATCGAACGTATCGGACGTGGACACGGTAATAGATACGCAACATAACATTCCCCCGAAATATTGCACATGTGCTTTCTGACATATTATTAATTGAATAACCACAACTCTATGGTTCTGTATTATCAAATGGATATGGATCAGATAGGGAATTTTTCTCTTACCGTGGAGATATTGCATTGCCTTTCCGGCATTCCCTCGTTGGAGTTTCGCAAGGTAGCGCCACCATCCAGCCACTCTGACAATTTGCTGTGCATCCAATTTAGCAACTCCATCTATAGAAATGCAAAGTCATTTCAAATTGGCGACCAATATTTACAAACACACACGCACGCCGTGTGTTCGCACACACACACACACACACACACACACACACACACACACACACACACACGCGCGCGCGCGCGCGCACACACGCATCCAACCAAACACACACGAACGCCGTGTGTTCGCACACACACACACACACACACACGCGCGCGCACACACACACACACGCACGCACGCACGCGCACACACACACACACACACACACACACACGCATCCAACCAAACACACACGCACGCCGTGTGTTCGCACACACACACACACACACACACACACACACACACACACACGCACACACGCATCCAACCAAACACACACGCACGCCGTGTGTTCGCACACACACACACACACACACACACACACGCACACGCATCCAACCACCCACACACGGACGCCCGCACACATGCACGCATCCCCACACACAGCGTTGAAACGTAACAAAGTACATTTACTTCGTTACAGTACTTAAATATATTTTTGAAATGTACGTTTAACGAAGTATATTTTTTATATAATTTTTTACTTGTAGAGAATTTATCTGTACTTTTTTACTTTCTTCTTCCATATTTGTATTTACTTGTTATGTTATAACTCCAAGAAATAAGCAGCTTCACCAGGCTTTTGTTGCATTGGTAATCCTTGACTGACTAGACTTTGGAGGAATCACGGCTTCTGTTGTGGTAGCTCTGATGTTTACATGCAGGTGATATTGGAACAGGGTGATTGTCCAAATGATCCTTTGAAGTTTTGTTCTCAGCAAAAAAACCTTTTCACACAAGGTTAATAGGACAGACCTCATTGGCTTCCTATTCATTCACTGAATTTGCTGTGTAATGTTTGACCAGCACTTAATCTTATAATACCAACTTTAATTAGTGGCCAAGCTGAAGATAAGGCTGAAAAGGCAAAATAAAACGACAACCCTGCCCAAGAAGTTTGACATCACAAAGCTGAAGACTCCTGAAGTTCAGGAGAAGTTCCACGTCTTTATACAGAATCGCCTTGACGCCCTTGCTGAGCCCATGCATGGTTCGACTGATTGGTGGGACCAGCTGAAGGAGGCAATGAGAACAGTGGGCGAGGACATCCTTGGGTACCAAAAACCCTTGAAGGAAAATGGATCAGCGGCCGTACCTGGGAGCTCATCATAGAAAGGAAACAGCTACACCAAAAGCGGCACAATAGTGCATCAGACAACACAACCTTCTACCCGGCCTATATTGAGAAAGACAGAGAATTCAAACACAGTGCCCAACGAGACTAACTGGAGTGGCTGGATAGTCAGGCAGAGAGAGCAGAGGCGGCAACTGCTCGCAATGGCATAAGGTCAGTGTACCGTATTGCTAAGAGAGTCACCGGCACTAATTCTTCAAGATCTGGCCCAATTAAAGCCGAGGACAGAACACTTCTTTCGAGTGGAGAGGAGAAGCTGGCAAGGTGGGCGGAACACTTTTGTGAAATATTCAACCGGCCCGAACCGGCTACCCCTGCCGAGCCTGAAAACCCCACAACTACTCTCCCCCATTAACAGAGGTGACTTCACTGAAGAGGAAGTGAGGAAGGACATTAAGAAACTGAAAAACAACAGGTTGCCAGACATGGACGGCATCACCGCCGAAATGCTAAACGTGCTTAAAATGTACTACAGTTTATTATGGTAAATCATAATAAATCCAAAGTAAATAATAACTTACAGTAAATTATAGTATATTACATTTTACTATGCTTTCACCATAGTAAATCCATTTGAAGACATAGTAAACCATGATAAACTGCAGTAAAACCATAGTAAGTAATAGTAAACCATAATATACTACATTTTACCATACGTATGCCATTATACACTGTGGTAAATTCATAGTAAGCATGGTAAACCATATCAAAACCATACTAAATTAGAGTAAACCATAGTACTGTATATTTTACTATGCTTATACAATGGCATACCATAGTAAATTCAAAATACAGATATAAACCATAACAAAACAATAGTAAATTATAGTAAATCATTTTATGCTACATTTTACCATGTTTTTACTGTTTGATATCACAAATATCCACTGTATAATTATGATTTGTTCAATATTGTTATTAATAATTTTGAAGAAAAAAATCACACCCATTATTTTTTTAGTTAGGCCGATATATAAATCACGTACAACTGTAGCATGGTTGCTTACTGTCAGAATCTTAGAAACCACACAAGCCAGCCCTTATCAGTTAATTCTCATTTACTGCCTGGCAGGCAGTCTCTCTTGGCCAGAGAATATACAATAGCCCAGTGCAACACATGTGTCCACCAAGCCTGCTGTGCAATGACACCCAGGGCAGAGCTGGTGACAGGTTGACTTTGTAGTGTTCTGGTAAAGTATAATGAACATCTTATGTACTGTTATTATAAATCAGCTGTACTTGTCCGGGTATGATCATTGGGTTTATTAATGTGGACATGGACACGAATGTAGCCATATCAATCGAACTTGTTTGCAAAATACGCCTGTGGAGTGAAAACAAGCGCCATGGAAATGCGTCTCTGGTGTCAAATCTGGATGTATACATATGCTGTGCATTTTGTGAGACAAAAGGTAAGAATCGTTGTATTACTGTACATTATTGGTTTACAGCAGTTTGATGCAAACGCATGTTGTTACATCTTCAGTAAATATATAAAAACACACTAATTCTTAATGTCTTCCGATTATGAGTTTCATTTATCATACTTTCAGGTTTATCAAATAAATTTAATTTAATAATAGTGAAATGTTATTGAGTGTTGTAAATTTTATTATTTCTTAGTATGTTAAGTTAAATTGGCATTTTTGAAATACCAAACACATAACAAATTTGAATTGATGAATACATAATCATTTTGTTATACTTAAAATTATGCTATAAGGCAAACTTATCAACTGATTGATACAAGTATAGGCCTACATATAACATACCATTTTTGTGGTGCTATATTTAATAGAGTAAGTTACGGTTACGTTTTATAGAATAACAGTTCACAATTTCCCACAATGATGTATCATAGAATGCGCAGAGATCTGTGTTACCGATCTTCCTTATCAGGACTTCCTAACTTCCCAGGATCACAATCAATCACAATTAATCACAATCACAATACTTTATTGTCCCTTGGGAGGGAAATTCATTTGAAGTGTAGAGCAGCATAATAAAACAAATAAAACAAATGTACATGCAATACACAATTTTTTTTAAATATAGTAATACAAGTTATATCGATTATATAATTAAATAAATTAGTTAAATTAGTTAAATATGTTAAATAGGTTAACTAAGTTACAACAGTTTAAAAAGTTAAATCATCTCACAAATCATTTCAGCCTCACTCAGTGTCAGACTGGCAGGGAAGACTGGCAGAGATAGAGGGGAACGACGGTCAGCTACTCATTCAGTAGTCTTATTGACGAGGAAACAAATGAGTTTCGAGTGCGGTTTAATTTGCAGTGAGGGAGTTGAAAGTGGCGGCCAGAAGGAAGTAGTTTAAAGCATGGAAACAGGGGAAGTTCGGAGTCTGAGGAGACATTCGTTCCCTTTCTCTCTGCCCATTGCCTTTTTCCCACCACCTTGCCACTAACCCTGACTGTTCGTGCCAGAGTGTTGCGATGCACGATACTCAGGCCGCCGTACCACACAAGTAACCCAAATGTAATAGAGCTTTCTATGTAGCATCTGTAGAAGGTTTGTAGTACATGTGTGCTGACACTGAGTGACCTGAGCTCGCGTAGGAAATATAGCTTTTATTGGCACTTTCTGTTAATTACCGCTGTATTTTCACCAAATGGGGGCTTTGCATCAATGATAGTGCCGATATACTTGTATTCATCTACTCTCCTTACACACTCTCGGTTAATGAATAGTCTCTTGCGAGGAGTAGGATTTTTCCTAAGATCAATTATGAGTTCTTCAGTTTTACGAACGTTCAGGTCTAGGAAATGATTGTCACACCACACTGTGAAATCAGCTACAGCGCTCGCACACACTTGATCAGAGCCGGGTAGGTCGACGATAGCTGTGTCATCGCTGTATTTGATTAAATTGACGCTCTCCTGGCTGCTATGACAGTCGTCTGTGTAGAGTGCGAACAGAACTTGGGAGATCACCGAGCCCTGGGGGGCACCGGTGAATGTGAAGAGTGAGCTCGTCACAGCACCATTATGACGCACTACTTTCTTACGCTCAGTAAGAAACTGGTTTACCCACAAGATGGTGTGTGGGTTCACATGCATATTGACAAATTTACTCATCATGATGTGTGGCTGGATGGTGTTGAAAGCCGACAAAAATCAATAAAGACTATCCTGGCAAACGACTTGAGCTTTTCCAAGTGAATATACACACTATGACATAAAGTGATGACTGCATCATCCACACCTCGACTGCGTTTATACGCAAATTGGAGGGAATCCAGTTGATCACCAACATGCTGCAGGAGAGGACGAAGTACGAGTCGCACAAAGCACTTCATGACGACTGGGGTAAGCGCCACTGGGCGGTAGTCGTTGACAACAGATGGCACAGGTTTCTTGGGGACAGGACATATAACTGACGATTTCCATGCAATGAAGAGCGTTGACTGCCTCATGCGTCGAACGACGCGGGAGCTTCTAAGTCTACACACCGCTGACCTTATGACTTTCAGAAGTGTGAAAACATTCTGATGCATTTGTCTTGAGTAAATCAGACAGAGTGAGGTGACAGTAGCAAAGTCTTGCTGTTTGTTAAAAGATACTCTGGCTCATTGAAAAGGTGATGCACAACGCACGATATACCATACGGGTCTGTTAACCTTTGTAATGCAGTTTAATCAAGTTTGCATTCTTCTCTCCTGTTGTATAATACAGCATTTATGTTGTGATCTGTTGATTACAGTGAGTAAATAATGTTTATTATTATTATTATTATTACATAGTAGTGGTATCATGTTTACCTAAAAACAACTTTGCTTGGCGTATGTGTCCATTTTGGATAATGGACACATACTGGAATAATCTGACAGCCGGATATTTTTTTACTTTTTTACTTAAGTACTTTTCGTTACAAGCACTTTTTTACTTTTATTTCAGTACTTTCTTGGGGGATACTTTTACTTAAGTAGTTTTGGGGGCTACTTTTACTTTTACTTTATTGGAATATTTGTACCAACACTGCCCACACATTATGATTGTCAATCAGTAATATTGAATAGTGTACAGTATTGCTAATTACAGTAAGAATTATTCCTTTAATTTGTGACGTACATCGATTATTTATATTATTTGAATATTTCCCGACAACAAACACGGAATTCACATGCTGTTCCAGTTCACTTTCTATGTAAACTGGATATGACAAAGTATCCATTCTTATAGAGTGACTATTTTGTGATAGATATTCAGTCTAGATAGAGTGACTATTTTGTAATAATCAGTCCACACTGTTCTTTGCTGTAGTTACTGTGTGCTCTCTTGATCCATGGTCCAGAACTGGTTTCGTTTCTATTATAGGTATTTATGAACAAAAACTACGAAGAGATTACATGTGATAAAAATAAATAGTTATCTTATATAGCTATTTAAAATGATGGTTTTCAACTTACCTACACATTGTAGCTGTATAACCTAGAACCACACGTTTAGTGTTAGTGTACAGGTTGTAGTTGTGACATATTTTAAAAAGCTGACAGCTAGCACGTCTTATGACAATTTTCTTATTTCCCTGCTTGACACCATCCGCAACATACAAAAAGTTAAAACATCCTGGTGTCAGCCTATTTGAGTGTGTTCGGTGACATCCACTCCACGTTAGTTGGCTATGAGCACAGCACTTCCTCTACATAATATGTGATAACCACCTTGGTAGAAAATATATTGGCAGTCACTCATTCATTTAGCGGTTGAACGAGCATCTTGTTATTACTTCGCAAAAATTATATCCCGTGTGCAGTCAACTTCTTTTGATTCTCAAACTCGTCTACGTGTTCCTTGTTATTTTGTCGGTGGTCTTCGAGCTATCAGCTCTATAAACATCGAAACCGATGTCAACACGGCCATCAAAAAACAACTACCTCTCTCCTAATTATCTCCTAGCGTGTTCTGTGGACACATATGCATAGTCATCAAATATTTTAGAAGTATCAGTTTTGTGGATGTTAACGAAGAATAACCGCGCCGTCAATGACGAACACGTGTGCTTCCATCTGCGAGCAGGCACTGTAGCTGTTAGACAGGTATTCTATGCACAGAGGATGTGTCGCGTTCTTGGAAGGCGATGCACAATTTTGAAAACAAGTTGCTATCATGTTTCAAAGACAACTGTTATTGTGCATGCCAGAGAATGTCATAAGTAACACATTTGAAACCGTCGCATCCGAAAACTTATATTTTTACATCAACTTCGTGGCTCTGTGCTATGTAGTTCTTATGACATGGGATTAATAGGTTTTGGCGGGTGTAAATGTCGGCGAAGATCTAAAAGTAATATATTTGTTTGAAATGGCCGTACTTGAAAAAAAACTATTTTTCATTAACAATGTGGCCACAGCCGCTAGGTTATGTCCTTCTTAAGATACGGGAATCACAGTATGTGACGGGTGTCATCTTAAAAATGGCGAAGATTATATGTAACATTTTTGAAATCGCTGCCCACAAATATATGCCTAAACATATCTATATTACCATATTTTTATTTACATTGTACTTGATGATTAATTAGCCATTAACCTTCTGGAGCATTTGCTCTTGGAACCAACTCGTTAGATCGTGCAAAATCTTACTAAATATTGTTTAAATAATTACTGGACACTTACGAGACGGTATGACTTTCTCGCATCTTCCCACAGTGACAGAGTGACGACTCCAGACAACGCGCATGAGCTGTTGTTTGATGACGTCATGTCGATCAACCAATGGTATCGCGGTGTTACAAGGTTGGCCTGTAGAGCCTGTAAGATGAGTAATTAGATACAGTGCATTATGGGAGGTGTTTATTTTCTGCATTGTTGTTCTGTGGTTAGCTGTATCTCATTTATTGACGCAAAATAAGAATGACAACGTACACATCAACTCGTCCGACATTGAGCAATATTTATCCCTTTTAATATAATTATTAATTATTAATAACTTACGCAGCTTTTATGTAATTAAGGAGTGTCCCTATCACTACTCGTTCAGTTATATTGCCCAACAATCGAATTGTGCTCGTGTCGCGATCAGGAAAGTGAAGGGGTGAAAGGATTTGAGAACGGGGTGCTTGCAGACGCTCTCCAGTATCTACATTGTCCTGGTGTAGTATGGATGTCATGACCAGATTACCCAGCTATTTGACTGCTTCACTTACTCAGCCTTCAAAACGTATAAAGTCCTAAAGAGTTGAATTGAAAGCAATTGTTGAATCATTGTTTCTACATGCTTCCATAACTTGGTTAATGTCAAGCATTCTGGAAAGAAAAACTATGGGTCATTCCACGCCAATAGACCAATGTAAAGCGAGCAAACAGAAATCTTATTTGTTGTGTCCTCTTTTTCTTATATTTAATAAACAAAAATGGTTATGTTTCCACAGCGGCATAAAGTACACAGGTTGAAATAATTAACGTCACAGTCTATTGGCATAAAACATGGCAGTGATACGTAACATCAATTTAACGCGAGTAATCAAACTATTGAAGCGCATGTAACCATTATTCCATTATGATACAACGTTTTACCGTGCTGGTGCATGAATAATTAAACATAACAAAAGGCATTTGTTGGGTGTACCGCACACATAAATCAATACGTGTGACTGGCCTGGTGCTGGATTCAAAAATCGATTGTCTCCAGAAGTGATATATGCAGGCTCACATCATGATATGGCAAATTAACCTTTGTAAACAGCTAATTGGCACATATGACAACCAGCTGAACATAGCAGGACACCGGGTTACGAATGGCCAAACTAAAGGGACAGATGCAGCATGCAAATTGCTGCACCGTTGGCTCAATGTGACTTTTAGCACGTTCACTGTGTCTTCATTAGCATCGCTGTTCTCGGTAGTCATATGTCGTTATTGGTGATTGTCACATGACAGCAGGTCTAAGCATATCGCGGGAAGAATGTAGCCGGTGTGCCTGATAATTGTTTGTCGCCTATCTTGAATCTAAATGGTGTCACGTTCTTCGCCAGATATTCGTTCTGGCGAGCATTGTGGCGTGTTTGGTCGTGGTGTGGTGCCCCTCGTTAACTCGGTTTTCACCCACAGCTTTGAGTCCAGCCCACACATGGCTAACGAGAAGGTGTTGAAAGCTACGTTGAGCCAACTAAATTATTCAGACAGATAAAAAAAAACACACGCTCACGCACACACGCACGCGCGTATGCACACACGCACCGAAACATTGACGATTGAAAAGTTAAATGGCGTCCTTGTCCATGGGCATGTTGTATATGAAGACATTAGCTTTACTGCACTGTTGTATTATACCATTGCACTACACAACAAAGATTCGAAAATTAAGAAAAAGTACTGAAATAAACGGCCATGGCAACTCGTCTGTTATAGATCAAAATATATATCAGGGAAATAATGGGGAGAGTGGTATGCCTCATGGCGAGAATAAAAGATAAGTAATCATAGGCGTATTTTGGGGGGGCTAAGGGGCACGTGCCTCCTAGACCTTTGAAATTTGGCGTGCCCGTAGACCTTATATAATGGGCCCACTTGAGTGTGCCCCCAGACGTTTGAAAATTTTCCACCGGTTCAGGTTCCAATAAGCTGAAATTACGGTGACGCGGCGTCGAAAATTTACCAAAAGCACCCTCCCCCTGTCTTCAGATGTCACCGGTCAAGCCGAGACAGCGGAAGCGAAACATTTTCTACACCATTTGGTTCGGCCGCCAATGGAGGTCTGTGCCCCCAGACTACCCTTTCTAGACGCGCCCCTGCTAATGGACCAAAGGAACAACTGAATGGAACTCCAGAGAAGGGAAGCAAAGATAGAGACAGGTGAACGAGACGATGATACAATTATCACAAAGAATAAAGTTCTTTAGAAAACAGAGGTATACACAAAGAAATGTGTGAAAGATCATATCCTGCAGTGGATGGACAAAGTCAATGTGAAAACTGAAACGTAAAATACCAAAAAAGTAGTATCGGTAATGTAAAATCGCGGAATCTTATATATCATCATTTGGGCGCATGATTTAGTGACGTAGCGACTGCGATCGTATCAGTTACGGGGTTAAATGTGTGCGTGTGAGCGTGTGTGCGTGTGCGTATATATATATATGTGTGTGTGTGTGTGTGTGTGTGTGTGCATGCGTGCGTGCCTGCCTGCGTGCGTGCGTGCCTGCGTGGGTGTCGTGTGTGTGCGTTTGTGTTAGTGTGTGCGTTTAAGTGTGCGTGCATGCCAGCGTGCATGCGTGGACGTATGAGTAAAGAGCAAGCCCTACGCGTGCACCACTGTTTTCGTTGCACCTACCTTTTCAAAAACAACAGCTTTGTTCGTGGTGTGCGTTAATATGACAACAACGCGCTGTTTCAATTTACTTTCCCGAGAAAAAAAGTATTCAATCCATTGTAGCGACGTCATCCACCGTGTGTCGGGTGTTAAGGTCATGTAACCCATCGCTGTTTGCTGGCGAATTATCTCAGTCGCCAGAATCGATGCTACAACAAAGATAGATTCCATGCTGTGTAAATGTGCAAAATATATGTAATTAACTTCATAATGAGTAGATTGTTTACCGGAAACCGGCACAGGCACGCATGCACGCAAGCACGCACGCACGCACGCACACACGCGCGGGCGCGCACACGTACACGGATACGCACACGCACACAAACACGCACACACGCATGCACACCCACACGCTCATGCATAAACAGGCTATCTAACATTTGTATTTATTTTGATTTATTTATTTATTATTGGCTACTATTTGTTGCCTGAATAACGAGGAAACTGGTCAAGTCAGCCCAGTACCACTATTGAGACTACCAATGTGGCAAGTCATCTTGGCTCTCTACCAAGTCGGTAGTTTGATATATATGTTGAAAGGATTGGCCGAGTTGGACATTGGAAGAGTTGTGGTTGGACGAGTTGACGAGCTTGGACGAGATGGAGGTTAGACGAATTGGGGATTTAGACGAATTGGAGGTTGTACGATTTCGGAGATGGACGAATTGAGGTTTGCACGAGTTGGTGGTGAAAGAGTTGGGGTTTGCTCGAAATGGGGTGGGCCGACCTTGAAAGTAACGGTCATCAGAAATCATGACTTAACAGTGTCGACATAAATAATGTATTACCGTGTCCAACGTCATAAAGGAGCACCGTGTCGTTCAAGTGCATGTCTGCCACCAGATGGCGTACTGCCTTTACTTGTCGGTAGTACCAGTGACACGGGATCATGTGAGGGATGACGTCATCGCGGGTAAGACGTCCATGAGAATGACATATACCTATCCAGGATATTCCCTCGGTGTCGCTTTGCCGTTGAAGTGTGTTACACAGGTGACATTGTGTGACCGTCACTAGCAGAGTCAAGTCGCAGTCCCCTGTGGCGTTGTGTCGACCTGAGAGTTAGAACAGTTTACCACGTCACATTTACCGCTAGTATCCAAATCGTGTAATCGCGTGTGTATTTCATGCATAACGTACATTAATTAATGTGTTGTGCATCAAAACTCACGTTACATATCGTGGAGAGTGACACAGCAAATCAGTTATCCATTTCGTGATAAAAACTACAAACTCCACCAATATGTAAACCAATATATGGGAATTATTATAGTTAGGTATGTCAATCGTTAGTATGCATGTGTGCGCTGGCGCATTGTTTTGATAAAAGGAGAAATTTTGTTCACGAAAATTACCGGGCCGATCTATGACATCACTAAAGATAGATAGAGTTAACGAATCGCTATTAATTCTTAAACGAAATACAACTGATTGTAAGAACAACTAATATCAAACAGGTGAGTTCGGGACTTACAAACGGGTTATTATAATGTTTTCTTTTAACGTTCGTAGCTGAAATATATATCCCTGTCGCCAAAAGGGAATTTAAGCCACTGTTTTAGAAGGTTTATAACATCCAATTGTGAAACAATTGTTTTCTACCTGGGAATGACAGTGGTGAGGGGATGGTTGTGTTGATGAGGTTCTTTAAACTGTGCAGTAATTATGGCGACGTCTGACCTTGCAACCATCCATTGTCAAAGAGCACCTGGATTACATCAACTGCACGTGTGACTCCCGTGACGGTAGCATTATTCTGTTCGCGGACTTGGCTAAACGGACTATTTGAGGAATGGTGGTTAATCTCCTGCACAGGAAAATTATCATAATTTCTTTATTTGGCAACTCGTGGGAATTTCATTGACAGCTCGGCTCTATCTCTCAGATGAACTGCAATTGAGTGGGCGTAGCTAGTTTAGTCTAAGGCATTGAAAACGTTTAATCAGAGCATCCAGATATATGTACACATTAACAAACACATAATGTCGCAACGCACATTTCCAGATCCATCACGATTTTCATTACACAATACTTCAACAATCAACAGAGGCTGCTCATTGTCCGCATATCTGACAATCTCTGGTTGTTGTAGACAGGATACCGGAGACTGTGCAAGGAACCGCAGTTATATGGTGGGCCTGTCTTGTATGTGTAGTGTTTGCTTGCCTTCCTGTAGTTAGAAAACAGCATTTTCGGCTGATGCTAGTGCTGCGTGTACCAAAGCATGTTCTTTTTTACTCCCCCAGTCAATCATCACAGTCTGCGCTGCATCACCATCGTCTTCTTCCCCACACATCGTCAACCACTTCCAGTGGAGCTGAGCGGCTTCGTGTTGTTATTCAGAAATATACATGGTTGATGCCATTGAGATTTGTGTACTCCAACAGCCTTTTTCACAGCTTCACCATTATCTAATCAGCCCAACTGCATGTTTCTCTCAGTTTTTACAATTCCTGGAAATTTACTAGATCATGAACGAGCACGCACTGAATGCATTTTCACAGTATTTGTATTTTCGATGTAACTGGACTTGTGAGTCTCTAAAAAATGTGTTTTCGTTATATTGTACACACAGTTTTCAGGGTTTTTTTCAGTTTGTTTGTGCAATATTGATGGTGTTGTTGAATCGTGGAGCTGTAACACGTTCATGCAATGTTGATGGTGTTGTTGAGTCGAGGAGTTGAAACATGTTTATGCAATGTTGATGGTGGTGTTGAGTCGAGGAACTGGAACGAGTCCGTGCAATGTTGATGGTGTTGTTGAGTCGAGGAGCTGGAACGTGTCCGTGCAATGTTGATGGTGTTGTTGAGTCGATTAGCTGGAACGTGTCCGTGCAATGTTGATGGTGTTGTGGAGTCGATTAGCTGGAACGTGTCCGTGCAATGTTGATGGTGTTGTTGAGTCGAGGAGCTGGACGGTGTTGTAGATGATAATGATATATCGTTGTAATAATAAAATAATATACTACCACAAATTCTAATGGCGATATAAACAGATATTCAAAAAAGTGGATTGCTAAACTGTATGATTATACTTCCTGTAATAAATATGACATAGATACTAACTATACAGTATGTATGGCCATTTTGAATTTCAAAATGGCGGCCCACGCTGATGGCCCAATATCTCTAAACAAATCCTCTTATATTATTTTACGTATTAACAAAGTGTCTAGCTTTTATAAACTAATGCACAATTGTTGTGGTATTTTACACAATGCCTTCCCACTCTGAGGACACATATATGCAACAACAGTCAATTACTGTTATTACTATTATGAAATGGTAGGCATCGTCGCAAGTCAGAGTAGTATTTGTCTACACTTCACCTGGCAGATGTCATACGCAATATGCGGAGGTTCGCTAAATTAGTTCTACCGCTGCACATTTCCATATAAGTATCTCTCTCCTCCGATCTTGCTACGGGAACCATCAACATTACATAATGGTATAACGCTCGCGACCCACATCAAAGAGAACAATTACATGAAATGCCAATATTTTTACCTGTTCGGTCATTATCACGAGCGGTTGAGCAATACTTTGTATTCAACTAATTACCTATACTTCAAAAGAACGAGCAATGGTTGGCCAAAACAAAAACAGCCGAATGTTGGTAGGCTAACATAGTACTGGCTCAGCTTAACTACAGCGTTTCGCTAGGGGGTATTGATACTACCGTAATCAGCAACGTCCCCTGGCAGGTAAGGATGACGGCAGGTAACAATTAATAACCTGTCGTTTAATTATCGACCAATAATAATATAACATCGACACGTGCCATTAAAAGGTCGACAGTTTAGTTACCCATGGTAATACAATGTAATTGAGTTTCGTGTTCGCTCCTCGAGATATTGAAAAAGTGCTTCATTTAATTAATAGTTTAGGACACCTGTATTCCCCGTGGGCCTGTACGTCACATCTCTCAATTACGCAGAAACCCTTGTTGCTACGCAATGTTGCTGTTGACTGACAAGAACAATTTAATCAAAATTAACACCACTATAAATTCTGCGTAAAACGAACGAGACTGAATCGCAATGGTGTGTTTAATGCTTAGCTTTGAGACATTACTGAGACTTGTTGGTTGTTTGATTAATAAATGATGTAACGTAATAATGATAATGATAATAATAATGCTATTATTTTGCGCCTCTATCCTTAGACATAATTTTGTTCTCACAGAATGAATTAGTTGACAATGTCAAATGTGAGCCACTGGGAAGCAATGGTCACATTTAGTACAAGACAGTTTCCTTTCTAGAGCCAACCAGGGGTGAGATTGTGTTAGTAATGTTGGGAAGTAGTGATCACAACCAGATAAATTTTAACAAAGGAAGATATAAGGAAATGATGAAATATTTAGCAAAGATAGACTGGGACAACACACTGAAGAATAAGACAGGAACAGAATGCTTGACTATGTTAATGAGTGAAATAGAGTGCATCGTCGATACATTTGTGACCTTGAAAATACAAGGGAAATGTTCCAGAAAGAAATACTTATCGAAAGAAGCCATTACAAAAATTGGGTACAAACAAATGATGTGGAAGTCATATAGATGTACTGGAAATGACGAAGACTACAACATTTATAGAGAAGCACTAAACCAAGCTACAACTGAAATTAGACATTCGCGAAGAGAAGCTACGAACAAAAATTAGCTTGTAATATAAAACAAAACAGCAAGAGTTTGTATGCATGTGTTCGGAGGAAACAGAAAGTTCAGGATAAGGTCGGTTCTCTAGAAGATAGTGCTGGAAATATAATATCAGAGGGATTCATAATAGCAGAAGATCTGAATGAGTATTTTAGTTCAGTGTTTACTAGGGAAGATATTAGTTTACTGCCAGTACCGGAGGCTAAGTTCAAGGGGGCAGAATCAGACTATTTAGGACAGTTAATTGTAATCCCGGAAATAGTAGCTAAGAAAATCAGGGCTACGAAGGATAATAAATCACCTGGAGTAGATAGGATTCCGTCCAAACTACTATAATAATAATAATAAATCACTTCTAACGCCCCAATATCATCACACAGTCCAAGCTCAGTGGCGCACCAAAACCAAAGGATTAAGCATTCTCGTACTCGTATGCTAGGCGAAAGTCGTCAACAAATGGATGGATGTGCTAGGAAGCTAGGGGGGATAGGCGATATTGAGAAGAAAGGTTTTGAGGTGTCCACGAAATGTAACAATATTTTCTGCTGATTTAACATTAACGGGAAGCGAATTCCATATAGTTGGCGCGGCAATTGAAAAAGCTCGAGTTCCAGCCTTTGTCTTAACTCTAGGAACATATAGCAACTTCGAACTAGACGACAGAAGTTGTCTGACTTGTCTGGCTGGTGTGAGCATTGCGTGTAAATAACTAGGTTGTTTGGATGAAAGGGCTTGGTATGTGATTGTTCAGATCTTAAACATAAAACGATATCGCACGGGGAGCCAATGCAGTGATTTTAGAAGTGGCACTCAGCGGGAGAATCGAGGAGATTGTGTGACTACCCTTGCTAAACAATTTTGGACGCGTTGTAGTTTTGCAATATCCTTGATAGCAATATCAGGAAGGAGGGAATTGCAATAATATAATCTGCTGCTCACAAGAGCTGTTGCGACAGAAAGAGACATATGTTGGCGAATGCGGCGAAGATCACGGATATGATAAAAACAGCAACGGCACGTTTGCGATATGTGTTGTCTGAAATTAAAGTCGCAATCAAAGGTCACTCCTAGATTCCGTACTGGTGCTGCTGGTGTGATATTTTGACTCAGGACGCATGTTGGAAAAAAAGTCATTAAGTTTACCTCGCTGCATTGGAGTACCAATGATGATGAATTCAGTTTTGTCTGCATTTAACTTTAAGTTGCTATTGGTTATCCACAGGAAAACATATTGGAGACAATCGTTGAGTCGGTTTAGGGAGAGACTTGTATCGGGCGTGGCCAAGGAAATGTAGATATGTGTGTCATCTGCATAAAGGTGATGATCCAAGTTATGACTTTGGATTACAGAGCTGAGCGGCGTAGTGTAGGGAGTGAAAAGCAAAGGCCCAAGAACGGAACCCTGGAGAATGCCACATAAAGTGGGGAGTGAGGTTAAAAAGTAATTATCTATCTTTACAGATTGATGTATATTGGTTAGATATGAAGCAAACCAGGTCAGAGCTGTGCCAGACATGCCATACCACATTTATGAACGTTTGACAAGAGTGTTGTGATCAATGGTATCAAAGGCGGCAGACAGATCAAGCAAGGTAAGTGCATTTACTTTGCCTTTATCAATATTTAATATAACATCATTGTGTACTTTTAGGAGAGCAGTCTCTGTAGAATGAAATTGTTTGTATACTGATTGTAGCACACGGGATAAAAACAATTGAGCTGATATGACACCTTAGACGGCTTGCTACGACTTTCTCAAGTATCTTAGAAAGCTAAGATTAGAAATTGGCCTATAATTTTTGAAATAATCTTTTGGCAGATAAGTCTTCTTTAGAACAGGATTTACATGTGCATGTTTAAAATCACTGGAAATTTACCCGAACTCAGTGATAAATTTATGACATTTGTTATTGTACCAAGTAAAGAGTCAAGACATGCTTTTAGTAGTATTGTTGTTAATGGATCGAGATCGCATGACTTATTTGTGGTGGACATTATTATTTTCCTCACTTCATCAACTGTGGCTGGCTCACAAGTGGAGAATTTACTTGTAGGGAGTCCACATTTACAGTACTTAAAGTGTGACATGGAAAAGCAGAACGTATAAGACTTATTTTATCTTTGAAATGACTAGAAAACGAGTCACATTGATATTTGACTGACACATATGACTAGGTAGAGGTGGAGGCGGCCGCCTGTGTAAAATATGATTTATGCAGTTTCATAGTTGACGTGGATTATCAGAGTTACTAGAGACCATGTTTGTGTAATAATTTGATTTAGCTTTGGCCATGTGTCTGTTGCAGTAGTGACAACGTTTAGAATACCGTCATCTGTCCAAAGGCGAGCGTGATTTGCGCCAAACACGTTCAAGATAGCGCCGCCGCTTTTTAGATTGTAAAATTTCAGGAGTCATCCATGAAGCATGTGGCTTTTGGGACACATCTAGATCTCAGGAGTGAATATTTATTAAATAAATAATTCAGTACTTGACAGTACTGTCGACACAGATCTGATAGATGTTCTTTGGGGTTACTGATGAGGCCGGATTTAAGGATGTCCGTCATTAATGCTGCAATGTCAATCTTATGGATCGATCGGTAAAACATGTTGTGTTTGGACTCTACGGGAATTCTAGAAACTTTGAGATCAACAATGACAATGTGGTGGTCTGACAAACCAACTGAAGCAGTAGGTGTCTAAATAGTGTTACAATCTGAACGGGTGCTTAAGAGATCGAACCAGTGGCCATATGTGTGTGTTGAGAAGGTAACGTGTTGTTTCTTGTCATAGGATGTCAGAATGTCATTAAATGTACTTGTTGTTGATAAAAGTGTGTCCAGATGAAGATTAAAATCACCGAGTATATAAAATTCTGAATAAATAGTTGCTAGATTTTCAAGTAGATACTGGAATTCTTCAAAGAAATGGTGTCCTGGAGGGCGATAAATGAACACAAAATAAGCAGAGAAAGATGAAATGTTGGCACAGATGGCCTCAAAGCTGAAGTAATCAGGGTTTGAATGCAAATTAACTTGAACTGTTTTGAGATGAGAAATCCAACACAACCACCTCCCTCAACTGAACGTGGGCGATGATGAAAGGTGAAACTGGAAGGAGAAATGTCAGCAATGCATGCAGCTGTGTCATGTGGTCTGAGCCAGGTCTCAGTGACTGCAAGGATGTCTATAGTCTTGGAATTTAATAACTCGGTAAGCGAGGCTGTTTTGTCTCGAGTAGATCGAACGTTGGTGGTGGCTACTCGAATGTTGCGCCTGATAGCAGGTCCAGGATTAAGACTTACATTACTGCTAGTAGTAAGATAATTGCCAATTTATATGTTGTCTTAGAGCGGGGGATTGGCAGTAACTTTCTATTAAAGCAAAGATTAAGACATGGCAAACTGTGAAGATGTGACAAGGAATCTTGTGTTCTCATGTACTGAGAAACTGTTGAAATGATAGCCGACCATTGGGGATTAAGTGGCGTGCACAGCATAAAATCATGACCTCTCGAAGCAGCAGAACAGGATAAAAATAAAACACACAATACAATTGCTGGTGACATTGTCTTGGTGACAGTGTACTTTCCTCAAAATAGTGAAGTATAAAATAATAATGTATCTTAAAAATAATAAATAATTGAAAATAATAAAATATTCTAAAACGGTATAATTGTACTAAAAATAATGTAAATGTCTAGGTTATAAGAAGTGGATTGGCGATAATCAATGACAATATTACAGGTCGTATGACTGTTCGCGCTCAGCAGGCCTGTGCAAAGTGATAAGACGTTTAGTGCCCGTGCAAAGAAAAGTCAGAGGTCTTCACCCCCAGGGCGATTCTGGGTATAAAAGAAAGTATTGTTAAAAAGACCTGTTAGTATATAGTTTATAAGGGGACTGTCCCTGCCTAAGTATGTTGTGTATGTAATCCTTCTGGTGCGAAAATCAATAAATATTATTTATATGACGACGGAATTGTATAATAGTCTTAACTAAATCTATTATAACATTTAACTCCCTAAATTAGGTTTGATTCAAATGATTTATATTTCTATGATTGTAAACCTGTTTTCAACTTGACAATAGTGTTTTAACATATTATGTTCAAAACACTACCGTAGTCT
Source organism: Paraescarpia echinospica (assembly GCA_020002185.1). Classification (NCBI taxonomy): domain Eukaryota; kingdom Metazoa; phylum Annelida; class Polychaeta; order Sabellida; family Siboglinidae; genus Paraescarpia; species Paraescarpia echinospica. Next base: position 79,291,179 of record CM034532.1, on the reverse strand, counting down.
GTTGAACAGGGTAGTGCGTAGGTGGAGCTGATGCGGACATACCCAGGGCCTGGTGCACGGAGAAAGTGTCCCAGTTGTCCGTCCAGGCGCGTGTACATACTCCGCCGTGGGCGGTGGCCGTCTTCCCAACGGTCGAGCTTATTTGCTCCAAACTCGCGTCACCATAGAGCGCCGTATCGCATAGCATCACTGAAATATAATGATGATCATGATATCATGATCTCATCAGATTATAATCATCAGATAAGGGTAGAAATGCTTCGTGTTGCGTTCAAGTAGAGAAAATGATGTGCAATGTATTCGACTTTGCCTGCAAAAGCGCACGGTACTTTCTTATTTTACCAACGAGACGCTTTTTTTCGCTGTGCTTACGACTCGAACAAAGTTAAATATTATAATGTTATTTAATGTTCAACATTTAAAGTGTTGTACCTACATATCCGTTTGATGTCGCTGCCTGCGGTGCTTTGGACGGAAACAATGGTCGCAAAATAGTGAACGAATGTGAGTAGCATGGCGTGTTCGGACTCCCAGCGAAAGAACGAGACTTATTTCTTTGGTTGTTGACTGCTCTGCAAGTGGAACGTTGTCGTAGTCAAACTGAAAGCATCTAGCAGTCGGAGCATAGTATTTTCAGCAGCATTTTTTTAACATAACTTGTTAACTAAAATGAGGTGAGCTTCAGATCAAACAAGAGCTACCATCAACAGCTTCTCCGGTACATCATACCACTATTCAAAGGCCTCCTCAAGCGAACGACAGCGCTGGCAATTGACTAACGGTGTATATATTAACAGGTGGCGCAACCAACATTGTGTCTGATTCAGAAACAAACAACAGTGGTTCGACAGAAATAAGAGGGTTTCAACCCTATAAATTCCTTGTCGATACGAAACGGTTGTTTTATATTTATAATGTATTAAAGGGATTCTTTGATAATTTTTATATCTTTGTAATGTACGCAATTATTAGGTAATCCTGTTAATATGATTATCTCATGTAATTCTATGCCTTTATTTCATTATAATTATGTTTCATTAATCACTAATGACCCTGACAAAATATCGAAAAAATAACTAAAAGAAAAAACACCACCTCTCCATGCACGAAGCCGCCGATGGCGACGCCGATGTCATATTGAACGATTGGCATTGTTTTTGTTGGAATATAAAAACTATGATACTATCATGTTCCTTTTTCACTAGGTATATCTGGCTGTACATTTGTAAGTTAAATTTTAATGAAACGTTTAGATAACAGAAACTTACTGAAGCCGAGAAATATTCAATAATGAAACAATTTAATGTGCACCATAAATCCAGCTGCTATTTCCATAAGCAGTATAAATACATTATACATCACTGAAGTAATTTACGGTATTAAAATAGGTAGTTATGTACTTTCCTATCTACATAAGGTTTAATTTCAGTTTGAAAAATGTACATGTATAAAGAGCATAACATTATTGCCGACAACATTTTAAAATATAGTGCATTAGTGTAAAAACATGTTTTATTTTGTACTGGGAGTGCAATAATTATTTGTTCTGCCCATCATTTAGAGTAAAAGATATTGAATTTGTTTCTGTCGAACTCCTATTTCGATAACAAATGAAGTGGCCATTGTATAATGGAAATAAAGATATAAAATTACAAAACTTTAAAAGTAACGCATATCTTAAAACACTGTTTTCAGTCATCATTGATGTATTTAGCTCAAGACGATCCCTAAAACATTTTGAATGTTGTAGAATATTTATATTTTAAAATTTTCAAAATTATTGTAAAAGCAACTTTGTTGACATCTTTTTATACACTACTCCCAGTATAGTTCACTTAACACAAATGCTGTAGGACACAATCCAAACGTGATGAGCATAAGGAAGCATACATTTTATAATGTACTCCTACTTTGCAATATAATGACGGGATGATGTGCATTTGGATGCACAAATCGATCGATTGCACAAATCCATTTGAAACATAGTTATGTACATATTCCCAGCAGAAGCCACAACCCGGAACTAATGTGGCAGAACAAAGTCAGACATCTTCTTCACTACTGTGTCAGTTAACATATTGTCCTATTAATAGCACTGCTATGCATTCTGATACACAAAGCTATCAGATGCACACATCCGTTTGAAACTCGAAGTGAAGACACAACTTTCCAGTAGATGTCTCACAGAACAGAATGGGGCAGAACAAAGTCAGACATCATCTTATGTCAGGTGACCCATTGTTCAATCAATGGCACTTTTAAGTAGAGCTCTTAAATTTCCTCTTTCCATCAGCTCAGCTATTTCCAATATTCCTGCAAATAAACAAAGTTGAATGTAGGAAACTGAGCTTAAATATGAGTTAACTAACTCAACACTGTGTAGATTAATTCAGTTTAGATATTAGATTATATATGGGACTTATCACCAAGTGTTCAGCTGGCTAAATGGAAAAGAAATACAAGAGAACCTTGTTATGTTGATTCAGTCATACAAAAATCCCAATCCATTACTTTCGCGAACTTTTAATTTGCTTCTACATAATTACCTGTATGCATTCGTCGTATACAGTGCACTCCAGTTAACTTGAACTCACATAAGTGAATTTTCGCTAAGTTTCCTCGGTCCAGGGCAAAGGTCCCAATAAGGGGACCTTCTGAAAACTGTCTAGTTATCAGAAATTCCACTTATCAGTATTGTCATGTGTCCCTTGAGGTTCGACCTTATCCAGGATGCACTGTATGTTTTCCTTTAGTTTTGCTCTAAAAATTAATGTTGTATATAATTATACATTCTCGCTTAAAGTGTACAGTAACGGTAAAGTAACATGTCAAAAATAAATGTTTAATTTGTATGTTTTTAACGAGTACTATTTAATATAAAATGTGCTATTCACATGAAGCAGCGCAATTTGATCTGATATATTATTAGATTTTAAAAATATATTCATGGGTAAAAAGTTATGTATACTAGAGTGCAGATCTGCTGGTGTCTAAAATTCGTGCATCGCAAAATTCCGTGGCAACACGGTATTGTGTTATTTTTAACGAAACTAAAAATGTTACATTGAATGATGATATGCCAGCCAGGTTTACTAACAATTGTACCTGTAGCAATAGAAACAGTCTGTGAACGTACGATCTCGAATCTCACATTTTCATGTTTCTGTTCAAATAAGTGGGGAAACGTGGACTTTTCAAAAACGGCTGACTGGAATTTGGAAAGGCAAGGCCCGAAGACACGCAGTCACAGACCCAATCCGAAATATGCCCCAAGACCAAGTCCCAGATTTAGGCAAAACAATTACATCCACGACCAGCCTCCGGGTTAATCCCCTTGCTATGGTTGCTGCATGTACTGATATTTTACTGTGCATTTGCGTTCACTGTATGTCAAATAATGGGCAATGCAATTTCACTAACTAGAAAGGCGAGACCCTTGGCTAGCTCTAGGCTAGTAGTAGAGGCTCGACAGACCCAGTCCCAGCTGACATCGACTGCAGGCAGTGCAGCCTTCGGCGAACGTTATAATTCTACGTAATCGAAACGATATTCGGCTGACGGCATTGGGAAGCAGGATAAATAAACAATGCATATGCTTCCTACACTTATAAAAATAGCTGTCAATATACATATGTCTACAAATTGCTTATTTACAATGCCATTGCTTGCATCAACTCACCTCGGAATCTGATAAGTTGGCTGTGTGTGTGACGTCAACGGTCTATGCGTTGTTCACTGCGCGGACATGAATATTCATTATTCTTGGGCTGCATAATTAATCACCCACGTTGCAGCAAGCTCAAAATTATACGCGTAAACACAATTGTTTATCGGCTTTTTGCGCAGATAACACCCAAATTATGCATAAACATACAAGACAAAGTAGCAGATAAACTACTTATGGGAAATTAATACGTTTTGATACGGTACACCTCGAATGTACAATAGCTTACAAAGAATCCCTTTAAGAACTACTTGACGAGAAAGCTATGAAAATTAAACCTCTTAGTCCACTAGAAATTGACGATGACACGGACATTTTGGTTAAAAAGCCATTTTTTTTTTTTAAGGTGACCAATAGGGTTTCCTGAACTTCCAAAAAAACAACCAAAATCAACCCTGGGAACTTTGTTTTTACCCCAATCCTTGTTTTGGGGTGTTTCGGTCCAATTTCGAAGTAACACTATTTGTATGCGTTTGTTAATCATAATTTTAATTGTTTAATTTATTGGTTAATACGTTTGTAATGCTATGTATACTGGTATATTAAACAACACATTAATGATGGAGTTTAATTAATCAAGTAATTAATAAAGTAATTAATTAGAAGCGCAACGGATCTCTTGTAGAAGATGTTCGGGCGCTGGTTCTTTGCCTGTGATGACGGGCACTACTGAATGTGCGTCACAGTGGAATCTATATTTCTTTCTGTCCAATATTGTCTTCAGATTAACCCAAGTAGAAACCTGTAGGTGCACTCTGAATGAATGGAAATAGCACGCTCGACTTGTCGGCGGCATTCTTTCAATGGCGACCTCCTTTGATGAAATTATGTGCATGTATCGTAGGTCGTCGATACTTACATTTCAGTTGCTTTTGCAGTGTTACTTTTTGTTATGGAAACGGATGTTCTCAGCTCTGTTAAAGATCCTAGAACGTTCATGGGTTTGACTTTGTCAATACCGTAGATAGCTGACGTTGTGCCACAGCCAGACATAGCGTGTGCAAATGGCAAGCATTTACATATCTCCTTTCCGAGAGCATGTTGACCAGCGCTGATACTGATTAGTCTTTGCTTGGTTTGCATGTAAATAGTGGACTTGTTAGGCACATGGTAAAGCAGGATTACAAGCAGATCTGTATCATCACAACGGACACATACGTTCTCGTGGGATTCTGCAACTTCTAGGGTACACTTCAAAATTGTGGAATCCGCACATCCTTCCGCGACAGCGTAACGCACCTCGATACCATCTTTCAGTAGGTAAGTAGAGAGGACATTAATGAGTTGCTGTTTGTTGTGCTTGGGAGGGTAAAGGTCTTTCCACATTTGCCATGGATGTAATGAACATCTGCATTATTGAATTGTTCAATCAACCCGTTCAACAACAGTTGTTAACTTTACGTTATATAATTATTCAAACAGAGATTTTGGATTTAAAATGCTATCTTACTAACTATGAATGTTTTACTAATAAATCAACCAAGATCTACCGTTACGCCTTGGCTACAACATTATGAACAATGTCATGTTTGGCTTTCCATACTACACATTTTCAAATCGCTTAAGCACAAATGCGTAATAATCCGTAACAATCATTACAGAAATTTATTTTAAAACATAGGCTTTCGTTACACAATGGTAAGATCTAATCTTGTGGCAAACACTTGATTTCTTATATTAGCGAGTTAATGGATACATAAAATACAAATCAACACAAGCATCCTAACCATTAACTTGCTGGCCAGGTGAAGTCAGTGCGCCAAAACTCATTTGCATCTATGTATGGACGGCCAACAAAAAGCAACTGACTGGGTACGTATATTGTTCATAAAAAATCGAGGTTCCCCAGGGTTGATTTAGGTTGTGTTTTTTGTGGAAGTTCAGGAAACACTACTGGTCATCTTAAAACAAAAATTGGCTTATTAATCAAAATGTCCGGGTTTGGTAAAAAATGTGCTGATTTCTACTGGACTATCAATCACGTAGCCGATGCCCGTGTGCGTGTACGGGTGGGTGTGTATTAAAAAATAGACATGCTGATAGATATCGATTATTAACAAAGATATCCGTTATTTGTAACAAAGTGAGATCATTGTTTTTTTTGTGAGGGGATAGATAGTAATACTAGATCATCGATGTCTATTGAGACATAGTGAAATTATGTTGTTTGTAATGTCTCATTCATTTTGTCCGGGGTTTTGCTTGGTCACTGACATGATCTTCAGACAAGCTCAATACGAGTTGACCTTGCACTCCTACGAGTAATATGTTTATGATCAGTGTTCACATAATAAACTATTATAGGTATTCATGAAAAACTACGACGTGATTAGATGTAATAAAATCAAATAGTTATCGTATATGGCTATTTCAAATGATGGTTTTCAACTTACCTACAGATGATCTTGACATTGATACAATAATCAGCTGTGTATATGTTTTCTTTGTGTCTCCATCATTGTCAACCCGACATGCGATTTAAATTTCACAACGTTACGACAGACCAGCTGCCGTTATTATCGTCCGTTCGTGTCGTAGCCGACGAGTGTCTGCGCGAGAAAAGAATGAGCGGGAGACCAAAATAAAATTAATTTATGATGCATCTCGCAGGCGACTGTCACTGAGGCTAAACAACTGTAGCCTATCGTTTCTAGTCTGGGGGAAGTAAGGTCACTGGCTGCTGTTGGTTGACAGAGATATACGCAGTCGGGTTATGACATTTTCTGAATGTCATATTGCTCTTGCGTGATATGTAATTAAAAAGTGATTGTCTAACACAGATACACTTTGAATGTCGTGGCTAAGGTAGATAAGTGTGGCTAAATTAGTACAGTTATTGATTGCGGGCTAATTTCTGTGGATGGTGGGGTCCTGTAGGCATGGTCCAGGGGCGTAGGTCCTGCGGATCTCAAACTGATCCATGTATATGATATTGTTAACGATAATTCTTATAAAGAAGAAATGTCATAAAGTAACTGATTATATGTACGCGTCCGTAATCAACGAATGAAAAACGTATCGTCACGTCGTGGTGTGGTTTTTGCCACATAACGACATAATATAATTTGTCTGCATTATTATTATTTTCAGCCTATCGCCTATGAGTTCAGGTGATCAAAAATAAAGTCACAGAGACCTTATGTAAGCACTCCATGACAACATTATTAATAGTATGTCAGTAGTTAGTCAGGTTAATCAGCGTACGCAACATCTGTTCCCGGTGCAAATCCCATGTTAAAAGATACGGATTTCCACCGGGGCGCGCCCGGGTTAAAGGATAGGAAGTGGAAAAGTAGTTTCGGTCCCATATTAAAAGATAGGGATTTCCACCGGGGCGCGCCCGGGTTAAAAGATAGGCTATTTTTACCCCATGTTAAAAGATAGGGATATCCACCGGGGTGCGCCCGGGTTAAAGGATAGGCCATTTTCCCCCCACGTTAAAGGATAGGGAATTGTCCCTATGCTAAAGCATAGGAGCTATTATCGTAAACGTATACGACGAAATTTTGAATTTTCCCCATGTTAAAGGATAGGGAATTGTCCCTATGTTAAAGCATATGAGCTATTATCGTAAACGTATACGACGAAATTTTGAATTTTCCCCATGTTAAAAGATCGGGAATTTTAACAAGATTTAACAAGATTGCCATCCAGAGAATTAACTATAGATGGCAGGTGGACAAGGAAGCCCTTTGGCTTATCGAGAGTCCAACCCTTTTATCTACATATATCCAGCCCTTCTGAGGTATGTGTCGATTTTATTTTTAAACATATTCACACTACTAGCACCCACACAATCATCAGATAATCTGTTCCATTCATTCACAGTCCTTTGTGAAAATGAGAACTTTCTCACGTCTAATCTAAACTGCTCCTTTACTAATGTAACTTCATGTCCTCTAGTCTTTCTATCTTTCTTAACTGAAAAAAACATATTTCTATCAATATTTTCATAACCATTCAATATTTTAAACACTTCTATCTGATCTCCTCTCAATCTCCTGGTCTCTAGTGTTGTTAAACCACATTCTTTTAGGCGTTTTTCATAACTAAGATCCCTCAGTTTTGGTATCATTTTAGTCGCTCTCCTCTGTACTCTTTCTAGCATATCTATGTCCTTCTTGCGGTATGGCCTCCACGCTTGTATACAATATTCTAAATGAGGCCTAACTATTGTTTTGTACAGCGGTATTATTAGTTCTTTTTCTTTATATGCTATATTTCGCCTAATCAATCCAAGGATTTGATTTCCCTTTGAAGCTGCAATTCCACACTGCTCTGAAACCTTCATGTCAGCAGTAATTGTCAGCCCTAAGTATTTTTCTTTTACAGTAGTACTTAGTACAGTTCCCCCCATTGTATATTCTACATATTCGTTCCCATGTCCTGTGTGAAGGCATTTACATTTCCCAAAATTGAACAACATTTGCCACTTTTCAGACCATTTGATCAACCTGTCAAGATCATCTTGTAAATGCTGTCTATCCCCATCACTTTTAATCCTTCTAAACACGTTTGTATCATCTGCAAATGTCAACACCTTGCTAGCTATATCATCGTCCAAATCGTTTATATATATTAAGAATAATATAGGTCTCAGTACTGATCCCTGTGGAACCCCACTCAAAACTGATTTCCAGTTTGAAGCCTCCCCATCAACAACTACCCGTTGTCTTCTGTCAATCAGCCATTTTTCTATCCGGTTAATTATACCTTTTCCTATGCCATGGGCTTTTAGTTTAAGCAGTAATCTCTGATGTGGCACTTTGTCGAAAGCTTTTTGAAAATCTAAGTAGATGATATCTATTGGTAATCCATCATCTACCCACTTAGTGATATCTTCCAAAAAACATAACATATTTGTTAAGCATGACCTCGCTTTTAAAAACCCATGTTGAGATGGGTTTATCAAGTTATGTTTAACAAGAAAATCCACCATGTGATCTTTAATTAGTCTTTCTAATAATTTACAAATCACTGATGTTAAACTCACTGGTCTATAGTTCTCTGACTTGTTTCTCGAACCTTTTTTAAATAACGGTATAATGTTTGCTTCTTTCCATTCTAAAGGAACCACTCCCTCTTCTAATGACAAGTTGAAACTGTTGCAAGCGGTATGCTAATTTGTTCTACAATTTCCAATAGTAGTTTGGGTGGAATACCATCCACTCCAGGTGATTTATTTTCCTTCATAGCCCTAATTTTCTTAGCTACCATTTCTGGGGTTACAATTAACTGTTTTAAATAGTCTGATTCTGCCCCCTTGAACTTAGCCTCTGGTACTGGCAGTGAACTAGTGTCTTCTCTGGTAAACATTGAACTAAAATACTCATTTAGGTCTTCTGCCATTAAGAATCCTTCTGATATTATATTTCCAGCACTATCTTCTAGAGGACGACCTTATCCTGAACTTTCTGTTTGCTTCGAACATACGCATAAAAACTCTTGCTGTCATGTTTTATATTACAAGCTAATTTATGTTCATAGCTTCTCTTTGAATTTCTAATTTCAGCTGTAGCTTGGTTTAGTGCTTCTTTATAAATGTTGTAGTCTTCGTCATTTCCAGTACGTCTATATGACTTCCACATCATTTGTTTATACTTAATTTTTCTAATGGCTTCTTTCAATAAGTATTTCTTTCTGGTCCGTTTCCCTTGTTTTTTGAAGGGAACAAATTTATCTACGATGCACTCTATTTCATTCTTTAAGATATTCCAGCATTCTGTTGCTGTCATATTCTTCAATTTTCCCCATATTAAGAGATAGGTTCATTGGTGACAAAATATACCGTATACGGTATAGCGAGTGGAAAATTCCCCTGTAAAATCTCATTCTAGAAGTTTCTTTCGTAATTTTGTCAGCACACTACAAAACTGACACTATTACCCGGTATAAACTGGTATAAACTCGTAATGAATGCTGTGTGTTGGAAGAACAGCCGGGTATTGACATATAACATTAATGCCTACCAGCCGTATCTCGCTTGAGCGTCCGCTTGAAAACTGTTCGCAAACTGGTTCCAAACTGTTTTGAAGTGATACTCCCTGTCCAAGTGATAACGACTCGGTGGCCTTGTCACTAAAGTCGGCAAACCTCTTTTTCGAAACAGGAGCGTAACAAAGTGAAGCGTTATGATAGAACAGTACAAGTGTATTAGCTATCATTTGTAAGAACTATATCGAACACCAGTTATAAACAAACCAGTATAAACCAGTATAAATCAAACAAAACTGATAACGAATGCTCTGTATGTTGGAAGAACAATAGACTAGTGTTATTAGGTAGTGGTTAAATTCGTGTCTCTTATAAAACCCGTACTCGAGACGTGTCTGGAATTGTTTGTATGTTGCGAGCGAGCGAAGCCTGTATGACGTTATTAAACTGCTATGCGCAGTAATTTTGTACGCGAGGTGAGTTGATCGTAATCATAGTGATTCGGTTAGTCAACATTTTGAGCTGTCGCGTATGTAATGTAATCCCAATCCGGATATTTTGTCCCATAGTATATAATTCCGGCAGTGACGTCGTTAAAGCAATTATTGACACTATTTCCATACGACAGCGCCTAAAGCCGTGTCTTTTATAAAAACTCGTACTCGAGACGATATTTGAACCTGACACACACGAGAATGGTTGGATTGTAGGTCAAAACAAACATAGAGAGTGAGTGAGTGAGTGAGTGAGTGAGTGAGTGAGTGAGAGTGTGAGTGAGTGAGTGAGTGAGTGAGTGAATGAGTGAGTGAATGAGTGAGTGAGTGAGTGAGTTAGTGAGTGAGTGAGTGAGTGAGTGAGTGAGTGAGTGAGTGAGTGAGTGAGTGAGTGAGTGAGTGAGTGAGTGAGTGAGTGAGTGAGTGAGTGAGTGAGTGAGTGAGTGAGTTTGTGAGTGAGATGTCTATTTGCTCCCTTTTGAGGGATTCTCACGCGATAACCCGTCTATTTGCTCCCTTTTGAGGGAATTTGACGTGGTAACCCGTCTATTTGCTCCCTTTTGAGGGAATTTGACGTGGTAACCCTTTTATTTGCTCCCTTTTGAGGGAATTTCACGTGGTAACCCTTCTATTTGCTCCCTTTTGAGGGAATTTGACGTGGTAACCCGTCTATTTGCTCCCTTTTGAGGGAATTTGACGTGGTAACCCGTCTATTTGCTCCCTTTTAAGGGAATTTGACGTGGTAACCCGTCTATTTGCTCCCTTTTGAGGGAATTTGACGTGGTAACCCGTTAAATTTAGTGTTTCGGTTGTCCGACTAGTTGATCTAAGTTCAATTTGTGCAACCTGTTGGTCAAAGTGTAGTGTTTCGTTTGTCCGTGAGTTCAATTCATACCACGTGTTCGGCTAAGTTTAGTGTTTCGTTTGTACAACTAGTTGGTCTGAGTACATTAACATCTCTGTACTGAACTACACACAGATATAAATGGCTATCTTCTCTACTGAACTACACACAGACATAAGTGGTTAACGTCTCTGTACTGAACAACACACATATATAAATGGCTATCTTCTCTACTGAACTGCACAGATACATAACTGGTTAACGTCTCTGTACTGAACTACACACAGCCATAAGTGGTTAATATATCTGTACTGAACTACACAGATACATAACTGGCTAACGTCTTTACTGAAATAGTAACCCGATAAGTTTAGTGTTTCGTTTGTCCGACTAGTTGGTCTAAGTTCAATTTGTGCAACCTGTTGGTCAAAGTGTAGTGTTTCGTTTGTCCGTGAGTTCAATTCATACCACGTGTTCGGCTAAGTTTAGTGTGGTTGGTCTGAGTACATTAACATCTCTGTACTGAACTACACACATATATAAATAGCTATCTTCTCTACTGAACTACACACAGACATAAGTGGTTAACGTCTCTGTACTGAACTACACACAGATATAAATGGCTATCTTCTCTAATGAACTACACAGATACATAACTGGTTAACGTCTCTGTACTGAACTACACACAGCCATAAGTGGTTAACATATATGTACTGAACTACACAGATACATAACTGGATAACGTCTCTACTGAAATACACATATGCATCACTGGCTAACGTCTCTACTGAAATACACATATACATTACTTGCCAACGTCTTTATTGAAATACACATATACATAAGTGGTTAACATATCTGTTCTGAACTACACAGATACGTAACTGGCTAACGTCTCTACTGAAATACACATATACATAACTGGCTAACGTCTCTACTGAAATACACATATACATAAGTGGTTAACATATCTGTACTGAACTACACACAGACATAACTGATGACGTCATACAGGGTGCGCACGCTCGCACTCGCAACAAACAAACAAGTCCAGACACGTCTCGAGTACGGGTTTTGTAAGAGACACGAATTTAATCACTACCTAATAAAACTAGTCTATTGTTCTTTCAACATACAGAGCATTCGTTATCAGTTTAGTTTGAATTATACTGATTTATACTGGTTTATACTGGTGTTCGATATAGTTCTTACAAGTGATAGCTAATACACTTGTACTGTTCTATCATAACGCTTCACTTTGTTACGCGCTTGTTTCGAAAATGAGGTTTGCCGACTTTAGTGTCAAGGCCACTGAGTCGACATTGCGCATCGCGCGTGTTTATTTATTTAATAATGGTGTTGAACGAAATTATATACATACGTACATACGTACATACGTACATACGTACATACGTACATACGTACATACGTACATACGTACATACGTACATACGTACATACGTACATACGTACATACGTACATACGTACATACGTACATACGTACATACGTACATACGTACACACGTACATACGTACATACGTACATACGTACATACGTATAGGTTAAGAATGATAGTATGATAAAAGGTTGATATCTAGGTGTAGATGAGACATACATGTAGATGAGACTTGAACAGGAAATACCACTTCAAAACAGTTTGCTTATAGTACGACGTGTCTGTGTTGAAAGCTGATTTTACTCTGAAGTCCGTACTTGACTTTTCTAATCTATCGTCTGCGCATGTGTAGTTTATACTCTGAAGTCAGTGAACTTTCGGCACGCTCACGTGACCGTTATGCACATTCGAGCGACGTTTGTTGTAAAATAAAAGCTGTGCGCTTACAGGGGACAAGAAGCACCGTCGACAAAGGAGGGAGAGTTACGGACTCTACATCTACAAAGTGCTCAAACAGGTACAACCAGACACTGGGATCTCCAGCAAGACAATGAGCATCATGAATTCATTCGTCAATGATATCTTTGAACGTATAGCTGGGAAATCGTCCCGACTCGCCCCGTATAACAAGTGCTCGATGAATACGAGCCGAGAGATCCAGACTGATGTCCGCCTGCTACTGCCCGGCGAACTCGCTAAGCACATCGTCAGTGAGCAAACGAAGGTAGTGAAGAAATATACCAGTACACGCTAGGTTCTCTACACGGTAAATCTAGAAACAAAACGGCTCTTTTCAGAGCCAACCACATTCTCACAAAAGAGTGTTAACTATATCGATATTAATACAAAGTTTGGTAAGTACAAATGTCGTATGTTAGCTAATGTTATAGGTCAAAGGATTATACCGGTTTGTTTATAGCCAGTGTTCGATATAGTTCTTACAAATGCTAGCTAATACAAACTTCTAGAATGACATTTTACAGGGGAATTGATCATAACGGTACATGGTGAAATTATATTCAAACGCGAAAGTTCAAAACAATGGCTAACCAAAGCGCTACCTGTTTAAAATTATCAAACGAACTTCTAGAATGACATTTTACAGGGGAATTTTCCACTCGCTGTAACACAACGTCACTGACCATAACATCACATGATGGACTTATGTTCAAGTACACAAGTTCAACACGATGGCAAACCAAATCACTACCTGTATAACCAACACACCTCGCCTACACAATTACTATGCGTAGCAATTTATAATTTAATAATGTCATACAGGGTGCACACACTCACGCTCGTCACAAACAAACATGTCCAGACACGTCTCGAGTAAGGGTTTTATAAAAGACACGAATTTAACTACTACCTAATAACACTAGTCTCAGGATTGGATCTATTTTATGGTTGTAAATGTATAGGTTAGGAGAGACCTACACCTAAACAAATGGTCGACAACCTACGAATATAAGAATAGCCACTATTGTGCATGCACAATGACTTATTTAATTGACGTCACATGATGGGATTATATTACATACGCGAAAGCTCAAAATGTTGACTAACCAAATCACTATCTGTTTGACCAACTCACCTCGTGTACAAAATTACGGCGCGTAGCAGTTTATAGTTTAATGATGTCACTGCATCATGACGTCACATGAAGGGATTACATTACATACGCGCAAGTTCAAAACAAGGTCTAACCAAAGCACTACCTGCTTGACCAACTCACCTCGCGTATAGAATTACTGCGCGTACCAAGACGTCACTCACTGACCGTGACGTCACATGGTGGGATTATATTACATTCGCGAAAGCTCAAAATATTGACTAACCAAATCACTACCTGATTGATTCAGCGAGCCTCGGATGCAGTTAGGGCGTACCCTGTAAGCGACGCGCAGAGGACTCGCCTGACCTCTGTGAAAAGTGGACAAGGGCTACTGGGCCTTGGGCGGTCCCGGTTAAAGAGGTTAGTCCGGATGAGAGTGGGGACATTGAATGTGGGGACAATGACTGGACGAGGAAGGGAGTTGGCGGATCTGATGGAGAGGAGGAGGGTGGGAGTGCTGTGTGTGCAGGAGACTCGGTGGAAGGGGAACAAAGCGAGAGAGTTGGGAGGAAACTGCAAGCTGCTATATAGTGGAACAGATGAGCGAGGGCGAAATGGGGTGGGGATAGTGCTACACAAACAACTTAAAGATAGCCTAGTGAGAGTGAGCAGAAGGAACGATCGAGTGATGAATGTCAAGCTGGGCTTATGTGAGACGGTGGTTAACATTATATGCGCGTACGCCCCCCAAGTGGGCTGTGAAGAGGAGGAGAAGGAAACCTTCTTGAGACAGATGGATCAAGAGCTCAGGTCGATACCAGAGAGAGAAAGGGTGATTGTAGGCGGAGACCTAAACGGTCACGTGGGAATGAGTAGAGATGAGATTGAGAGGATACACGGTGGCTGGGGAGTGGGAGAGAGGAACGAGGAAGGCGAAAGGGTAGTAGGCTTTGCGATGGCATTTGATTTGGCGATAGGGAATACTTTCTTGGAGAAGAGAGCGAGCCAGTTGGTGACCTACAGGAGTGGAGGAAGAGAAAGTCAAATAGACTTCCTAATGTGTAGAAGATCCCATCTGAGAGAAGCTAAGAACTGCAAGGTCATAAACGGGGAAAGTGTGGCGGCACAACACAAAGTACTGGTGATGGACTGGGAGATTAAGTGTAGTAAGAAAAGAAGACCAGAGCAGGTGACACCGAAGATCAAGTGGTGGAGATTGAAAGAAGAGGGCCCAAAGACGCAGTTTAGGGAGAAAGTGTTGGAGGAAAGGAGATTGTTGGACAACGTACAGGAATGGTGGGAGGAGAACAGCAAGGTGATATTGAGAGCGGGAAAGGAGGTGCTGGGCATGACAACAGGAAAGAGACCCCCTGGGGACAAGGAGACATGGTGGTGGAATGATGAGGTGAAGGATGCGATAAGAGCTAAGAAAGAGGCTAAGAAGAAGTGGGAAACATCAGGAAAGCATGAAGACAGAGACAGCTATCGGCAGGCAAACAAAGTGGCAAAGAAAGAAGTAGCAAGATCAAAGACACAGGCAATGGACGAGGTGTACGGGGAGCTGGAAACACCGGAGGGAGAAAGAAAGATATATAGAATAGCAAAGGCTCGCGACAAATCGACCAAAGATTTCACACAGATAAGACAGATATAGGACGGACAAGGAGTGGTTCTATGGGAACAGGATAAGATCAAGGATCGGTGGAAAGGATATTTCGATAATTTACTAAACGTAGAGAACCCGAGGGCAGTCTTTGACGATGAAGTGCCAAATGAAGGCTTAACACCAGGAATTATCAGGGAGGAAGTAGACGTGGCACTGAAAAGAATGAAAACTGGGAAGGCGATGGGACCAGATGGAATTCCAGTGGAGGTCTGGAAGAGTTTGGGAGAAGAGGGGGTCGATATGCTGTGGGATCTGATGCAGAAGATATACGTACAAGAGAAAATGCCAGAGGAATGGAGAGACAGTGTCATCGTGCCTATTTTCAAGGAGAAGGGAGACATCCAGGAATGTGGCAATTACAGAGGCATCAAGTTGATGTCGCACACCATGAAAGTTTGGGAAAGGGTAATTGACAGAAGGCTGAGGGAGGAGACAAGCATAGGTGAGGAGCAGTTCGGTTTTATGCCGGGCAGAGGAACAACGGACGCCATATTTGCAGCAAGGCAGTTGATGGAGAAACACCGGGAGATGCAGGAGGAACTGCACATGGTCTTCATTGATTTAGAGAAGGCATACGATAGAGTGCCACGACAGGAGGTTTGGAGGTGTATGCGGGAGCAGGGTGTGTCTGAAAAGTATGTACGCCTTGTAAAAGACACATATGAAGACGCAAGGACGCAAGTCAAGAGCAGTGTAGGACTGACAGGCAAGATCACCGTTAGAGTGGGGCTGCACCAGGGGTCCTCATTGAGTCCTTACCTGTTTGACTTGATTATGGATGTGTTGGGCCGGGGCATCAAAGAACAGCCCCCCTGGTGTATGCTGTTTGCAGACGACATCGTGCTGTGTAGTACCAGAAGAGAGGAGGTGGAAAGGAAGCTCGAGGAATGGAGAAGTGCAATGGAAGATCGAGGACTAAAGATTAGTAGAAAGAAGAAGGAATACCTGAGGTGCCGCGAAAACAATGACCTAGAGATCCGGTTACAGGGCGAGATAGTGAAGAGAGTGAAGACATTCAAATATCTAGGATCGACATTGGCGGATGATGGAGAATTGGATGCGGAAGTCATTCATAGAGTGCAGAGCGGGTGGAAGAACTGGAAGAGAGTATCTGGAGTGCTGTGTGACAGAAGAATGAACGTGAAGATCAAGGGAAAAGTGTACAGGACAGTGGTAAGGCCAGCACTGATGTACGGGGCGGAGACATGGGCGGCAAAGAAGACACAGGAAAAGAAGTTGGATGTCGCAGAAATGCGAATGCTACGATGGATGTGCGGAGCCACAAAGATTGACAAGATAAGAAACGAAAGAATCAGAGGGACAACGAAAGTGGGGGAAATATCAAAGAAAGTCCAAGAAAGTAGGTTGAGATGGTATGGACACGTAATGAGAAGAGAGGAGGATTATGTAGGAAGGAGAGCGATGGGAATGAAAGTGCAAGGGAAGAGGAGGAGAGGAAGGCTGAAGAGGAGGTGGTTAGACAGTGTGAGGGCAGATCTCAGGGAGAAAGGACTGTCGGGGGAAGAAGTGCACGACCGAGCGATATGGAGGCGAATGACATCATCATACATCGACCCCACGTAAAAAGTGGGACAAAGTTGAAGAGAAAGACTTCAGATAAAACGACCTCCGTTGAATTTATAATCTTTTTATTATTATAAATTACGCCTGATTATAACACCACATTTTCGACATGTCATCGTCAAACAAATAAGAGCTCGATCCTTGGCGGAGACTCGGCCTACGGGTCAAGCAATCTAGTGTGAGATATATTCAAATGCTGTTCGGTATATTTAATGTTATTCAAAAAGTGGTCGCACACCTTTACGATAATAGTTTCTATCCTTTAACATGGGGTAAAAATTCCCTATGCTTTAACATGGTAAAAATTCCCTGTGCTTTAACATGGTGAAAATTCCCTATGGTTTAACATGGTGAAAATGTTCTTATCATGGAGAAAATTCAAAATTTCGTCGTATACGTTTACAATAATAGCTCCTATCCTTTAACATGGGATAACAATTCCCTATGCTTTAACATGGTGAAAATCCCTATCCTTTAATCCGGGGAACTAACTGGCCACGCCCATAATTGCCAAATAAGGTCATTTATGCAAATAAGGCGAGCTCATTTGCATAACCACTCCGTTTTCTGTTGGATGGTGCAAGGTGCAACATCGGGGTATTTCCCTATCTTTTAACATGGGAGCCGGGACTACTTTTCCACTTCCACAACAGAAAAACGGATGCGTACGACAAGACCACATTACTACTGCCGCCTCTCGATAGCTTTAGCAGTCGAGCGCCGGCGCCCGTTCGCTCCCGCGGCCGATCGCCCCGGTGTGACATACCCGTCTTCTCGCCCGTGTCCGGCCGATCCGACGCAGAATCGGGGCCGCTGCGAATATCGCGACGCGGTTTGAAGCGTCCGCTTGCGCTCGGTGCCGCCGACACGGAGCAGAAGACCGCGGCGTGCGCTTTGCATAACTTCCACCAATACATGTCAGTTCGTCTACGGGCGGGTCGGTAGGCAGCTCCGAGAGCGTCGTAGTTACTCCCGGCGTTTACCCGTGCTTCGCTTAATTTGCCTCGGTTCGGCTGGACATCAGACAGTGTCGTAGTTACACCCGGCGTTTACTCGCCTTCGCATAAGTTCCACCAATATGTGTCAGTTCGTCCCATCTCCGAGAGCGTCGTAGTTACTCCAGGCGTTTACTAGCACTTTGCATAGTCTGCCTCGAAACCGAGCGCTCGCTTACGTCATCGCCATGAGTGTAGTCGATTGTTTTTTTCGATTCTACATTACGGGGTTTTATGCATGCGCGCACTCGCGCACAGTCGATTAGCAAAAAATAAGGCGTTACTTGTTTCATTAAATTCGCTGATCATTATCCGGGTTTTTCCCTCACCGTAAAATCGACACCCTACAATCGTTTAACAAACACGTCGAATGTCCATGCACTTCTAAATATCGCCACAACCCACTTTACAACCAAAAAAACATGTTTCGTCTCGCTAAATTCGCCTATCGGATTTATCGCCATAAAATCACACCACAGACTAACCCAGACTTTAAACCATCACACACGACCACAGATAAAAAGAATACCATTGCAAGTTCGCGTATATAGCACAGGTCAGATCTACCAGTTAAAAGCCGCCGCCCCACCATCTTCAAACAACAACAGCGCGTCGCCCGGCGCTTACCCCAATGAAAACAACGCGGCGTCAATCGACGCTTCTACCCAGCGGAAAACAAATGTCCACTCCGCTATAACACAGGCCTATACCTATTCCAGCTCCGGCATACACCAGATCGAATAGATACCGATTCGGCGAATTACAAAAACCTCTCATTCACCACGCTTTAACATACACCACATTCTAGCCGACGATCCACACCTATTACCGCGCGCTCTCTTCAGCACACAACCGATCCAAAGGTGGGATTGCTACTCCTACAGTCTTTCACAGAGAAACTTCCAGAATAAAATATTACAAATAAAAAACCCATCAGCGGCGCCAGCAACTAATGGGCGTACCTCACAACCAATCAATGAATTATCACAAGGTCATTACCTCATATTCGCAACACACTCACTGATTGGATCATCTAAAACAAGTCGTGTAAAAAAAAACATCCTTTACACAGCAACTCGGAGAAACTACCCTATGCAACATACATACTCACACACAGTACTATCTCACAACACACTAAGTACATAGGGTATAACCGGGCAACACATAAATCGTCTAAACGTCAAACAAACCGTAAAAATGTGGAATCGCCTTTGTTAAAAGATAGGAGATATGACGTAACTTTACACAATTTTGCGGGTATCAGGGTTGTCAGCCTCTTACCATACTACTAAAGTGATTCAAAACAAACGCGAGACGCAATATGGATCGGGAAAGGAGTCGAGATCGGGGCGCTTACAGTTACTGTCTGTTAGCAGAAAATAAGAATACACGCGTAACGTTATGACTAATCAATCTACGTACAATTTTATTTGTTGCTATTTATCTAACAAAATCATATAATAATAGACGTCATATGTTTGGAATAAAGAAGTGACCATCTCTGAGTGTGTAACATCAACATTGTGAGCTAGTTTAATGATCTGGCAAAACATAACTAAATCTACCCTTAGTTTCTTACCAAATATTATATTACAAATAAGCCTTACTTAGCAAATCAATGAGCGTGTAGGCCTCTCGCTGCTCGTAATCCTGGACACGCAGGTCGCGCATGTAGACATTCAGCTCCAGAAAGTTGCGACTGAAAGAAATTCATATAAAGTTTTGAATGACTATTCTTTACGGAAATGAACTAAAGTTTGCATTCACCTGTGCATATCCGTGGTGTGTTGGTGAGTAATATATTCGGATGAGGTTGATTATTGGTTGGTTGCGTGAGAAGGGCGTGTACTAGATGTGCAAACATGGTCACATGCACAATTGTTAATAAGATAATGAATTACCTGAAAAAATTTCCGTCTAAACGTGCCGTTTGTAAGAAGGATTCCATCTTGTCCGTCACGTCCTTGAACGATGTTAGATTCCGAAATAACTTATCTTTAAAATTGATCCACCGCACTTTATGCTCTTTATCACGTTCCCGGAGGTCACCTACATCACCACGCACTAGCATCGAAAACAATGAACTGTCATTGGTAAAACGGATCCATCTAAACATAGTTTGTCTCTCCCTATAGCTAGCTTCCTTGTAGTAGTCATATAGTTTAGCATGAAGCGCCTTCAACAAAGGATCCGCTGCGGCGTCTGTACACATTTTTAATGTCACCATTGTGAGGCCTTCTGAATCGTACCACACTCTAGTCATCTCGTCTTTCGTTGTTTCAATGAAAGTTGAATACTCTTCAAACGTCTGCTTTAATCTATCCGTCGTAAGCATGCGGGCGTAGGACAACTTGCTGGCGTTTTTACACGTCAGATAATAAATATAGGCATTAATGTTATCGGATAGATTTCGGAACGCAGAGTCGTAAGAAACCATTCCGTTCTTGAGATTGTTTATGTAGTTCTCCGTCTCATAAAAACTATAACTTTTTGGAAATCCAAGGACTTTATAAGTTTGGAAATGCCGCGTTTTAGTTGTGACACGCTGAAGCGGTCGTCGTATGACGAGCAATTCGAACAATCTTAGTTCCCGATCGTATTCGACTGATGTTTGTCGGAACCCATCACTATAATTACGGTATTCGTATTTCATGTCAGTTACGCGATCATTGGTTTTACAAATACGCAGCAGCCCATATATGTTTTCTATATATGTCATCATATTTTCTCGGAGTCGAGTGTACGTCTCATTTATTTCCGTGCTTTGTTTGAATAATGCAGTGGTTCGATACAATGTGTCGTAGGCTCCTTTCGGAGTCGCCGAGTAGTTCGTTAACGGTAGGCCTTTGTTGTACGCGTCGTGCACTCGTTCTAAGTCACCCATTGCTCTCTTCGAACAGATCAGCTTTTCCTCCAGACGCAGACGTAGGGCTGCTCGCCAACTTTCTTGGTTAATCATATCTTCTGAATCTCTCAGTATCTTAGAGAGATCGAGCGAGCCTGAAATGCAGTCAAGTACATTCATTTTGTTCCAACTAGCGATTAAGTCATTCTTTATGATGTCCTGCATGTTCTCAAATCCAAATCCCATTATAATATTGTAACTATGAATGAAATCATAGTATTTTAACAATTTTCCATTGATATGGGAGGATACTTCTGTGAAGTCCCAATCCTTTGGTAGCCCACTGTGAATTTGCAGAGCTTCGTCTTTGTTAGCTTGCCGTCTGTCTAGCAACGTGCGCTCCTTGACGTCGATCGATTCGTTCAAGTGCCCACTTACTCTCTTTAGGAACGCGACAGATACATCCTGTTGGCGTCTGGTATTTTTGTTGGCGGTCGCGTAACTCATGGATGACTTGTAATGCACGATACCACACGCTGGCGAACACTTGCACCTTGGATACATGTTGGTGTTGAATGATTCTGGAAGACAAACGACGCGATAAATGCAATGTATAACAACTGTCATTCATTCACTTTTGTATAGCTAGTTAAATTGAAAACACCAAGTCCGTACTGCTGCTGACTTTTTATGCGAGAGAATGGAAGAAGAAAAGTGGATAACATAGATGTCCAAATCGAAGTGTTTAGATTCCCCACAATGCACCGCGATACGACCAGTTTCCTGTTGTTTTTTCTACTGCACCTATATAGACAACTGATGTGGAGTGAAAACAGTTGGGTCGTATATTATAACACAATATTAAAAAGCGAATGAAACTGGGCGACTACATTTCCTGCTAGCACTAATCGCTGTAGTAATAATATTATTTTCTAAATCACAAACAGCCGTCTCAGTTCGTGGCGACGGGGAGATGAGTATGTTACTATTCGCGTTACCCCATGTAGATAAATTAGTTCAAAGATAAAGTAACTCAATGAACTAACGCTTCATGGCACCAGTGGTTCCCTGTTATCAGGCTAACTACAAATTTAACGACAATGCTGAGGCGTAGGCTGAGTTTTCGGTTCATGTACAAGTGAAACCGAAAATTCGACGGACTTTGAACTTTGATAGGCAAGTGCTCCGCGTGGATGCAACAAAACTGTGACTGCACCAGTAATATGACGTCACACATTTTGATTTGGGGCTTAGCTCTAACTCAAGTGTGTTTTAGTCCTGATGCCGTCGATCGTCATGTGGAGTTGGTTTCGTGATCAGCCTACAGCGTCAGGGCATGGCGCTGCTTCAATCGTGCTTAATGACACCATCAAAATTGTACACGGATGCAATGAATCTTCACGGCATCTTCCTGTTCACGGCATCTTCCTGTTCGACGGATTCGGTGAAAGTCTTCTGACTGATGTTCGGCGTCGGGTTATGCGATTATTATCTATTACACGCTCGAAAAACTCTTAGCGTAGGCATATAAATGTGGAATACCCTGGATTAACCGCTCCCCTGCTTCGGCGCTACATGTCTCATTGCGCGCGCTTTTTCACCGTGGGGCAGCGAATACACGTGGATACACATAAACAATAGCACATCAGCATAGTAATTAACTTGTGAGCCGTGTCAAATGAAGAATAGCGCTCAACTATTTCACAGTTTTCGTGCAATGTGAAGAACAAGGAACAAGATGGGAACACGAAGAGTGAAAACTTCGGATATTGGCTGTAGAACAGTCAAATCAGCCGTGCCGTCACGACGCGGCCGATACCGAGTTTCGAAGACGACTGACAAGTTGAAGTCATTGACAGTGAAATAAGAACAACCACTCTTATCAAAGGCTACGCCGACGAATTCTTCGGAATGCTATTTTAATATGTTGTGCATCGATCACTTTGGAGGTAAATGATAATGAATCCAACCCAGCACAAAAATAATGTTTAATGAAACGTTTGTCATTTGCACACTCGATCTGCTAAGGCTAACCAAGGCCAAAGAAAGCGCCTAGTTCCAGGCTAGAATAGGCAATATGTCAACAACATTTACCCATTTTTGTTCCAGCTAATAATAAAACAGAAGAATTCGTAGCCCCACGGCGAAAAAGCGCGCGCAATGACACATCTAGCGCCGAAGCAGGTTAATCCAGGTTATTCTATATATCTATAGCGTTGGTGACCGTCTGATTTCTATATACACTCACCTATCGCCGGCTGGAGGCAGCTAATATATCGGGAGATGTTACACACGGGCGGCTCATCTGTAATCAGTAGAGCGACAAACACTTCTTTATAATTAACTCAGCACTGCTTCGTTGAGCACCGCGCAGGACGAAGGCGGCTTTGGTCTGAATGATCTCAACTGTTATTACTTTAGAATAGTATATATATATATATATATATACTATTCTAAAGTAATAACAGTTGAGATCATTCAGACCAAACAGAGTCATACACTATATCTATATATATATATGTATATATATATATATATATACATATATATATAGATATAGTGTCTGACTCTCGTTCGGAAGAACCTGGATTCGAATCTCGGTGCTGACCGGTCGACGGTTCGGTACTGGTAACGGCCGCAATGTCGAAACTTAGGCAATGTAATTACGTTCACTTTACGTGGCTTGGCTCTTCCAACTCGCATAAGCAAGCGTGGAAGGGTAGTCCAACAACACCACCATGGAAAGTACAATAAAGCCAAGGCCCCAGTACCCACCTGCATCGAAAGAGTATATGACCACGGATGCGTATCTGGCCATGTAGTGCAGGGGATGCTAAGAATATCTTGGTCAAGAAAACCCGCAGAAAAACGGTAACTAGACTGAAGATAGCAACATATAACGTAAGAACACTACCAAAAGATAAACAGATATAAAAACTGGAGGAGGAACTTTGGGAAACAAGATTGGTATGGGATGTGATCGGGATTCGCAGAAGTTAAAGAAGAGATGGATGCTTCGCTGTCTTACAAAACGGCCACCTGCTGTACCATTTCAGTGCGAATAACGGCGAAGCAGTAGTACGCTTTCTCGTAAACAAGAAATTGAAAGACAATAACACAACATAACATAACGTTTATTTGACCCCATATAGGTACACAATTAATTGGTTTTTGAACATCACTTATGCTGTAATAAACAACAAATATAAACATTATGCAGACATACATAAACGTATATCATTATATGTTCAAAAATAATAATATTGTACGCTACAAACAGAATATATTACAAGTATAATCACCGAAAACGTAATATTCAGAAGAAGATATAAACAGCTTCGACAATGACGTGAATGACACCTTAGTAAAACCAAACCAATACATGAGAGTGATGGGAGACTATAATGCACAAACAGGGAAACGGTAAAAACCCAATGTAATTGGTAACTGCAAAATTTTGCCTAGAAATGTGAAACCAAAGAGGCGACACCTTTGTAGAATGGGCGACATCAAGAAAGTGCATAATCACGAATACCATGTTTCTGAAGAATTATAGACCAATACGTCTGTTATCAAACAACAACAAATGACTCTCTAGAATACTTACGAATAAGCAAGAGAAGACACTAAATGAAAACCAACCACGAGAGCAAGCAGGAATCACAAGCAGGTACTCAACGACCGACGACATCCACGTCGTATACAAACAGAAGGAGAAGTGCCAGGAATATAACATCCCGCTCTACATCGCGGTCGTCCACTACGAGAAGGCTTTTGACTCGGTGCAAATTCAAGCAATATTGAACACGCTTCAAGTACAGCGGATAGAAGTTGTGTACAACTAACTCCTTAAACAAATCTACACAAACAGCTAGATGACAGTCCACCTACACAAAGAAAGCAACATGATCAACATCAAGATAGAACTACGACAGTGTGACAACATATCGCCAAGCTGTTTACGGCAACACTCGAAAGCATATTCCGAAGACTGACATGGCAAGCCAGAGGCCTGAGGATAGGCGGAGAATATCTCAATCATGTTCGCTTCGCCAACTATATACTGCTATGCGCCATTACACCGCAAGAAATACAAACATTGCAGCAGGAGCTAGCTGATCAAAGTGAAAAACAAGGTCTAAAGATGAACATTTCAAAGTCAAAAGTGATGCTAGAAAACGACAAACATCGTTGATAGAGAACGTTGAAAGCTACGTCTACCTGGGACAGCGATACAGGATTATATACTAAACCCATCACAAAGAGATTAAAAGAAAAATCACTTCCGGCTGCACAGCATTCTCCAAATACCGCGATATCTTCAAGGTGTAACTTTGGAACCTGCTTAAAGCGACAAGTCTAAACACTCATGCGTACTTCCAGTGATGACAAACGGCGCGGAAACGTTGACACTGACTAACCAGGCAAAGAACAACCTGGCAGTCGCAAAAACAGCGATGGAAAAAAGTGTGTTAAAAATCACATATGGATAGATTAACATAAACCTTTTTTTTAACAGAAAAGACAAATATCATAGACGTGATAGAACAATTCAAAAGACAGATGTGGACCTGGGCACGTCAAATCAGTAGGTTACGAGAGGACATCGCGTATCACTACCGGGAAACCTTACGAAGGGAAACGATCTAGAGAAGGACCGCCGAGACGGCGAACAAACGAACTAGAGTAGTTCTGGAAAGGCACCATCTGGCAGAGGATAGCGCAAGACAGGCAGATCTATATGGAAACGACATGCTGAGGCCTTCGCCCAACCAAGGGACTCTACTTTTGCACAAGGTGATGATTACGATAATTATCTATATATATATACATATATATACGTGTGTGTGTGTGTGTGTGTGTGTGTGTGTGTGTGTGTGTGTGTGTGTGTGTGTGTGTGTGTGTGTGTGTGTGTGTGTGTGTGTGTGTGTGTGTGTGTGTGTGTGTGTGTGTGTGTATGTGTGTGTTTGATATGAAATTCAACTGTTGCTGTCTTTTATGTCGTATATTATGTAACCAATGGAATACACCAACAATAATTGTATACGCACAAAGCAGGAGTTACTCGATCAGGATACAGTTGTTTGAAATCATGGCGCTAAGAAACAGTATTTCCCAGATGCATCCTGTGCGTGATAACATCGACATGTTCAAAGAATACTCTGAGTATACTGGGGAAAACGGAAGAAAAAGTGAAATACTCGAGGAGCGGGAAAAGGTTTGACGACTAGCATCAATATATCCGTCCTTACAGACCATGCGACAACTGAAAACCACATCAATGACTGGGATGGAGCGAAAATTTGAGAAAATGAACTCAACCGAAGAATCCGGCACCTCAAGGAATTCACCTGGATCAGGAAGACCAGCAGACCCATCAACAGAGACGAGGGCAATTACGAAATGCCTCTCGTGTACGATGACGTTAGTCAGCTTCATCGGTACTGATGAAGTCGACGTGATACGTTAGACGAAAGCCTTTATTAGGTACAATACGCTTTGGATATGACATTGTTTTATTATTTCAATGCTACGTTTAGTAATACAGGGAGACTATTGTAATATGATGATATTGGCGGTATATGCTTAGCACAGGGATGGAAAATGAAATATGCTAACCTGTGTCGAAAGACGGCATATAGTAATCTCTACAGCCACACATCTGGACAACGAAGTCAGTGATGCATTCTCTGTAGCAGGTCGCCTGCGTGTAATTATCGAAGTAGAGCAGCTTTCGGTCTTTCACACACTCACCGTATGGAAGGGGCAGTTTGGACTCCTGCAAATTTTAAATACGACTGCATATTGTCGATATTAACCATTTCGAATCTGTGTCATTTATCACTTGCTAGTAATTTTTTTGGCGAGTCTCAGCTACGTTCCTGAAACACTGCTGAAAGAAATGTAGAGAAGATGAGTTAACTCATGGGGTACTTTTTTACAAACAGTATTTTCTTAACGGCGTTGAAACAGTTCAGTATTATATATATATATATATATATATATATATATATATATATATATGTGTGTGTATATATATAAACTCAGTGTGCTTATTATTGTAGCATTTCTGCTATTTGTGGGTGTTTAAATCTATTTTCCATAGGTTTAATTTGGTAAATGAGGAAGGTCAAACCAATAGATAAGCAGATTGTTGACCAACCGCCTTAGTTACGTAATTACAGCAACTCGGTTGCAGATGCGCTCAGTGGGGAAGGGTATACTGTTGCTTGCGTTTCTAGGCAAACAGGTGAATCTTAGAGGGTGTTCCACAATGCGTAGCTTGACTTGTATATTTTATTAGCCAATGTAAATGATGGAAACCTGTCATATGATGTGTACATAGGTCCGCTTATATAAACGTCTGTCATACGTATTTCGCCATCTGGGCGCTGGCGAAGGACTTGGACAGATCCAGGGTTGGACGACACAGGTTGCCCTGCTGCCAAGAGAATGGCAAATCAAGTCGTGAAGCGTGGTGGGAATCGTTAATGTGGATGATTACGTTCCCACGCTTGTGTGTGTGTGTAATATTCAGCGTCCAGAGTGACTGTACGAGCTTAGAAGAAGCCACGCCGCCATGTCAGCGGTTTATTGAAGCAACTTTCCGGTCGGCCCCAACGTATTTGCGTCGATGAGCGATAATCGCGACGCGCTTACCCAGCACGGGCCATCCTCGAACAGCGGTCTCACAGCGACATCGTCCGACAGCTTGAACGATTGCGACTCGTAGCGGCCGGCGGTAAGCGTATACTGCCAGGCGTCGTCATTCGCGCGAACCCATTTATCCGACTTCTCGATCGTTTGCGACAGGGCAAAACCTCTCGATTGAATCACCGAATGAGACTCGATTATTCTTAGCGGCTGGCGGTAAGCGTCTACTGCCCGGCGTCGTCATTCACGCGAACGTATTGAATTGACTTCGCCATCGTTGAGACCGTGCGAGACAAGTCGATCATAGAACGGACGTGACTCGATAATTCGCGGCGTACGACGGCAATCGTCAATTGCCCGGCGTCATCACTCGTGCGGCCGAGATACACCATTCTTATTGTATTCTGAGCTCGGCGTATTGACTTCAACAAATGTTCGTATAGATTCGAGATGGGACTAGCCCGGTGTAAATGTATATTTTCTAATTGAACGTATCTATTATTTGTTGTATTATGAATGGTAGTTAAATGTGGTTTTGAAGTGAGGTATTATTACCTTTGAAGTAGTTATGTATATATTTGTTGCAACCTATTACTGTAATGAGAGTCCGCGAGGGCTGGCTATATGCTGTGTATTTATCTTATGGGAGTTATTCTTAGATAACACTTGGCGCCTAGTGTTTGGTCATGTAGTGGAATAATCCACCTTAGAAAGGAAGAGGAATTTGATAAATGAAAGATTCATTGTATATTTACTTTCTTAGTTAGATAGATTCAAAGATTCAGTGTTATTGTTTATTATGTTCTGTTAAGATTTGGTTACGGGATTTCTTTATTCTTTTCATTTTTGCTAATCGAGGTACTTACCAAAAGGAAGATATCTTGTAATTAAGTTTACTAAATTTTCCTCGTTCTTTGTTGCTTGTTCACGATAATCGTTCTTTCTGATATGCGTTGACCTTGATATATAAGAACCCTACTAGACCTCGCTAATCTATGACAATCATACAGTAAACATAATGAGAAAGTACAAGCCAAAATACATCAAATTATTATTATATATATGTATATATATATATATACATATACTCCTAAAAGTAGCATAAACAAAGGCTCAATTGTGACAGATAGGAAATACAACAATCGAAAATAATGGTCTCAAAATCACAACTCATTTATTATTGGTGCAAATACTTCTATAAATGTATTATTTACGCCAACTAGGGTCAGAACATTAGAGAGACGGGATTTCGTCTGCCTAAAACAATGGTCTGCCTAAAGCGGCGCAGTGTGCCTATTTGGTCTGCTTATGTTGTCGTAAGGAGTAGTAATATATGTAGTTTACGATGGACGCCGGAGCCACGGAGCCATGAAGAAAAAGGAATGACGTCAATTCCGGAGGAAGAACAAGGGTCGAAATGTCAGATGTCAAGTAGCACCCAAAAACTAGGTCAATCAGCGCCATCTTTTGATTAACTGATGAACTATATAACTAAGTCGATGACGTCATGAAGTAGGTCAATGATGTAACATAATAGGTCTTCGCGCATGCGCATTGGTCTCTTTTCCCGACAGTACTGATTATATTTGTTACAGTAATGTTTTCAATTAAACAAATATGTCGCTGACGTCATGAAATATACAATTACGTATACATATTGATGCCTGTTTCCGACGGCGGCAAGATGGTGAATTAACTATCACGTGATCACAATGTCACGCATTGTGCTGTAGCGCCTAATGTTGAGTAAAAGGTGAACTATAAATTTTAATTAAACGACGAATTATTCAAATAGGTCAATGGTGTCATGAAGTAGGTCGTTAGGTATGCGCAATGATGTTTTTTTACAGTATCGGACAAAGTGGTAACCCTACTGTGATGAGTTTTTAATATAAGTCGATGACGTCATGCGATGTGACTGTCTGATGCGTGTGGCGTCATGCGCGTGTTGTTTTCATTGAGTTACACAAATCACATCAATTTAAAAGCATAATTACCGTTATTTCCATTCATGTTTCTTATTGTAATCCATAAAAAACAAGCTTTATATCGGCAAAAGAGTTTTTTCTGTAGCTGCACCCAGAATCTCGAATAAACGACCTATTGCTTTAAAATCGCCAGTAGTATGCTCGCACATTTGGATGAGCATCCTGCGGTGTTTAAGCGATAATCGGGAGGTTTCGAAAGCCTCCCCCCTGAGTAAAGTGAGCCTCCTCCTGAGTAAAGTGAGCAGTCACGTGATCTGCGCCTCCTAGCGGAAAGAAGTGTACCTAAGCGTCCGTAGTGCCATCTAGTGCTAAGCAGCCGTTAGCGACTCGGTCTTTAAAACATGTGATGTATGTATGAAGAATTAGTACTAAGGGGATAATTAGTAACAACCACAGTTTGAAAGTTGATTAGGTTGTTAATGATAACGAGGCGTGTAGAGAGGTATTAGTTGTGCATGAATGTATGTGTATGAGAGGAGAGAGAGGATGTACGTGTGTGTGAAAGAACTAACGAAACACAAGAGTATATACGAGTATATATGTATTTTATTAATGAATGTTACATAAAAATTAACGATCGATCTCGGCATCTTCAATCTCGGTATCCCAGTCTTCTTCTATTTCCATCAGGGCAGGAACAGGGTCTCCATCAAAGGGAGACACGGAATCCAGGAGTTCACGTAGCACGTGACAGAACATGTAAGAATGTTCGTCGCGGTGCTCTTCCTCTCTGAAAACATATATGAAATGTTTGATATATATATATATATATATATATATATATATATATATATATATATATATATACATATACATATATATATATATATATATATATATATATATATATCAGCCGGGTGGGATAAGCCAGTGATGTAACCAAACACTGCATAAGGAATCGACATACGATAAAAGGGCAAGCTAGATCAACGGACTATGATACAATACGTAATGGAGACGTCTGCTGACGTAATCGGTAATCAAACACCGCATACCTAGTCGAAACGACAACAGGGTAAGAGAAAACATAAATAAGGTAGTAAAATATTGTTGTAATCATTGAACACTCACGTGCACTCCTCATCATCATCACTGCCTGAATCACTGCTGACATTTCCTGTCAGACTCGAGGTAGCATCATCAGGATTAACGGCGATACAACCATGCCTGAAAGAAAATATAGATAACCGTGACACATAAAGAACGTGAGCATAAGGAATAATAGAGGTGAGACGTCACAGGTAGTTTACGTGAAGAACACTGTGATGATTATAGTATGATATGTACAGGATATATATATATATATATATACCGAATGAAACAAAGAATAAAATACTTACAGTTCCAGTTCCCTCCATAACAATCCAAGAGTAGCATCGGTGACGCCACCATCAGCATAGGTGACACCACGAGCTCTGAAAGATAATATAGATAACCGTGACACATAACGATCGTAAGCATAAGGAATAATAGAGGTGAGACGTCACAGATAGTTTACGTGAAGAACACTGTGATGATTATAGTATGTTGTATATATATATATATATATATATATATATATATATTGAATGAAACAAAGAATGATATTAATAATAATAAAAGTACTTACATTACGAGAT
The DNA here is from genome assembly GCA_020002185.1 of Paraescarpia echinospica. Taxonomy (NCBI): domain Eukaryota; kingdom Metazoa; phylum Annelida; class Polychaeta; order Sabellida; family Siboglinidae; genus Paraescarpia; species Paraescarpia echinospica. The sequence continues at coordinate 79,259,879 of CM034532.1, read as the reverse complement.
TACGCCAGTCAGCGCACAGTTGGATCCATGGCATCGATGAGAACGACATAGTTACGAATGAGATGTGTGACGAATGTAACAAACGATCTAGTATATATAGGATAGAGCATGCAGATAGGAAGGCAACTTGTAAGACACACTGTAGCAATGGAAAAATACCAGTGTATGCAAAGCTGAAGACCCAGGGACGTATGACATCATCTAGGGTTGTCACAGTGTGGAAAAATACCGGTGTATGAAAAGCTGAAGACCCAGGGACGTATGACATCATCTAAGGATACCACGTGACCGATGCCTAGGTATGTAGTCAGCGATGTGACGTTATGGAAAATTTCACTGTAGTAAACCGATATCAGTCATAGGACTCTGCGATAAGCCACGAGCGCATGATGTGCGAAGTGCGACTATGACAATGCGTCATATCAGAACGCTAACAATACAGACGGGAGAAAAGAACTCTGTGAGTGGTCAGCGATGAAACATATGGCGGTCAAGAGCTTGGATATACAATTCAGGGGTGCTGGACACTTCCTATCTAATTTCCATCCATGTAATATACACATATGGGGTGAAGACTTTTCTTGTGCAGAAGCAGCCTATCAGTTTAAAAAAGCCAGACATTTTCACGATGAGAACACAGCGAGAAAGATTCAGACTGCCCGCAGTGGAATACAGGCGAAATACTGGAGTAAAAACATTCGGTGGACACCGGATCGAACTGCTACATGGTTATCACAACGTCGAGCCGTGATGCGCGCTATAGTAGCCGTGAAGTTTCGCGCCCCTAAACTACGGCAACGCTTGTTGGATACAGGTGACGCACGACTTATTGAGAATGTACCCAGTGCGGAAGGGTATTGGGGTAAGAGTTCAAAGCGTAACAAAGCAGGTAAGAATATACTCGGTGTGATTCTTATGCAGGTGAGAGACTTCGTTAGGCAGTGCTAAGGCGGCCAGTACACAAAAAACAGACAGTCATCCACACGGGGACAGAGTACGAGAGAGAGAGAGAGATAAAGTCACGCGCCTGATAAGACGCGAACACCCAGGGGCGTGTGATGTCATTGTTTACGGTACACGTGATCGATGCCTGGAGGGAATATTATGTATATAAGCCCAGTGTAAATCCAACAGGACAAACATTCTCTCTCCGTCTCGCTGCTGCTGCTCTCGACTACTTCACTGCTCTACCGCTCTCGACTTCGCTACTCACCAAGATGGCGACACCCAATATACAATCTGAGGAAATGCTGCTCTCAGAACTCGAACAAGTAAGTGACGGAACGTACGCATTTGTTCGTCCACTGACACTAGTAACATGTGCTATGACAGATAAATATGTATGCTACCCGGCGTGCCGTATATGTAATCGGAAAGTCCTTCGTCTTGAAATGACGAAGGGGAACCGCCATTGCGTCAGTACATGTGCTGTACACGGCCGTCAGAAGGGTAATCCTGTTTACAAGTATGCTACGGGTATGCTTTTTGCCGATCACAAGGGGAATGAAGCGTGGGCCACAGGATTTGATCGTATAGTTCAGGGGGCCGTAGGGGGAATGACAGCAAGCGACTATATGACGCTTAAACCCGGCCAAGAACGCTACGAGGCACTGAATGTCCTACGTGGCAAACGGGCTAGGGTGACAATTAGAAAGGAGACAAAGGAGGGCTATCGTAACTACACCTTGATTGCACTGGAAATAATCCAGTCGGACAAGGCGGTACCTGACAGCGACTTACTGGAAATATTCCAGTCGGAGGTGACACCCCCTGACAATGACGTACTGGAAATAATATTCCAGTCGGAAGAGGCAGCACCTGACAGTGACGAATGAATGTTGTGGCGCCACCTACCAGCGATGTATTTGACACTTGCTTCTGTCGTGTGTTGTAGACTCCTCCTCCTTGGACAACCCCTAGCGTACGAGGGGTGAAACGTCGCCTGTTGGAGGACAGCGACGATAATGAGGATAAGGCAAGTGTCATCTATGTGGGGTCGTGTGCGTGGTCTAGTGATGATGATGATGATGAGATTGCTAATGACGGTGATATTGATACTGATTGGGCCACTGATATCGACCCTGACGAGGATAGGAGACGTAGTGAATTACAGGCAGTTGTAAAGAAGGTGGATGGCATTCAGAAGCGTGCAGACGAAATAATAGATGACGGTCTATTTATGGCCACTATAACTGCTGCTTGCACTCGCCAGGCGGCCGAATCACTGAGTCGTCACTATGCGAACGTTCACGAAAACATATACAAAGTAGATCCCATACGTATATATAATAGCTTTGATACGGTAGTATCCGAGCTGGTATGCGTAGCACGCGCACCTTGGTTTGCTCGTATTGTCATAGAACGGGTGAAAACGAGTCTCCGTGCCCGCGGTATAACCGTGTCGGATGCGAAGGAAGACGAACCACTCACACCGAAGGAGTCACTGACCTGGGACGAACAAGACGACGGAGGGGACGACAGGCAGATGTGGTACACTGAGCTGTGTGCAGTAGCACTCGATGCTATCGTTCGTTTTATAAGCAACGGACTGTGGCGCCTGTTCGAAGGTGAGTCAAACGACATCTACCTGGTGCGTAGTGACCTGATCCACGACAATTTGAGATATGCAGTGCAGCATTACAGGTTTATGTCGAACACACCGGAGCGGTCACGTGACTTCGTATCACGTGTACAAGCCATCCTGCGTACACGTGGTATTCCAATGATAGATGTAAAAACACCCTGCTAATGTTGTTGTTGTTGTTGTGTTGCTAACAGGTCACCGATGCTCCCTCTAGTGGCCTGGAGATGATTCGAGAATCATACGCGCAAAACCCGATAGAGTGGGCACCACAGAAACGGTGCCGCTACCACACCCCCATGCCATTGCGTCAGGCATTACTGACACGCCTACATGAGCGACACAACTCATCACTGGAGTTGACATGTGAAGACATGTCACCTTCACCTTCAACTCCAGCCGAAGCATCACTGGAGTTGACATGTGACGATGACGACTATGACGTCACCATGACAGCCTCGGAATACGAGATACTGCAAAGGAACGCATCAACGCTCGACCTGGCGCCCAACGGCCATATCATTTGGTCGAACACGGACACATCGATCCCATGGGCGTTCTCGGCCCCCTTTAACAGTGTGAAACACCTGGAACTGAACATAGAATCCCTAGCGGGGACACTCTTTGCCACGCAAAGATGTAGCTTAGACGTGGCAGTGCGCACAATATGCGAGGAGATCGCACGAAATGTTGTGCGCGACGACCACGTCTCATACATAATCGATAGCCTTCAGAAGCGCCTGCAGTGACGACAAGAGGAAATGCGCCCCTACGCTATAGCTGGGGTTATAGGCGCCGCTTGTCTGTCACTGTAGGGCTTGCTTTGCTTTCGTATACTCGCTTTCATATACTCGCTTTGATTGTAATTAATAAAGATGATATGTAATCCAGGATTCTGGTGTCTGTTGTTCTTGTTACCTTCATAGCTCGTTGTGATCGGTGAATACATACAAGACACGCCCACTCATACAAGACACACCTCTTATGACGTCACACACAGTGTAGGATATATAGACACGTGCAAGGATCTCCCATCCTTCAGTTGTAGGTACGATGAAACAGCACACGTGTCGACACTGCGGGCTCGTGCTCGATACACATGCCGACATACAACGTCATATAGATCAAACACATTCATCATCATCAACAACACACGACGATCATGCCTACAGTAAATCACCGTCACAAGTGGCGCCATCTAGCGCTACACTGCATCGTTGTGAGAGATGTGCACGTGAGTTCACGAGACGTGACAGCCTGTTACGTCATATGAAGTCGGTATGTATGGAAGCGAACGACTCACCCCTACGCAAACGAGCGAGACGCACAGAGCGACCACGTGTGAGTGTTGCGAAGTCGGTATGTACGGAAGCGAACGACCCACCTCTATGCAAACATGCGAGACGCACAGAGCGACCCCATGCGAGTGTTGCTGTCGACTACGACGACGACGACGACCCGATACAACCACCACCCCGACTTCCCTTCGCCGATACTCTATCGAGGGAACTACAAGACGTCGTCCGAGATCACTGGTCGACCATCCGAACCCACACGGCTAGAGGACCTGTACAATCCAGGTACAATTACAGAGTGGCGACACCGGACACGAGTGCCCTAGAACCGTCACTGACACGCATGTTCCGCGAACAGACGCACGCGTTTAAAATTAATCTTAGTTACGGGTTTGTGTTAAGAAACAAGACCACGAACAGGTACAGGTATTATCATTCGTCCTGTAATTGTTGCGGTCGTTACCTTGACGAACCGTGTCTGATCACAAACACTGCAGACTTTGATGCGTTTCTGGAACGTATCCGAGAAACAGACGTGCTGCAGTGGGTCATCAATCAGCGTCCGGACAGCCAATGGGTATGTGAGGTGGTCACGAATGTTACCTTCTTCGTCAATCACATCGTACATCATCCGATAGGATGTGTGGACATCAAACTGCCGAGGTACATCAAACGAATCAAAGCCGTCATCGGATTGGAAAAAGACTCTGTCCACAAGACAAAGTACACCGACAATCTGTGTCTCTTCCGATGTCTGGCTCTGCATCGTGGATGCGACCGATACCACCTGGAACCCGCTGTGCGGGTACTCTACGCAAAGTACGACCGTGACGGGGTGGCAATGAAAGACTTTGACGGAGTGACGATGGACGATCTCTATCGTGTCGAGACCACCTTTGAGACCAACGTGTGCGTCTACACGCTCGTCGAACCGGAAGAGGGGGGAAAGCCGACTGCTGAACTCGTACGCCGTTCCTTGTGTCACTATCCTGAAACGATGTACATCAATCTTCACGAGACACACTTTTCCTACATACAAGACGTGAACATGTACTGTCATTCGTATCGATGTAGGAAGTGTGGTGATGCACTATGGAGTCGCGTATCCGAACTAGAACGACACGAACGCGGGTGTACGGGAGGTGTGCGAAAGATCTATTCCGGTGGCGTCTACCATCCGTCGCCGACAGTCTTCCAACGATTGGACGACGAAAACATTCACGTTGCCGAATGGTTGCGTTACTATCCGTATCGTGCCACCTTCGACTTCGAGTCCTGGTTCGATACATCGCACCTTCCGTCGGACAGTGCCAAGGTCCATTGGGTGGCTCGTCACGTACCGTTGAGTGTGTCCCTGGCGAGTAACGTACCCGGATTCGAACAGGTGCAATGTCTCATCACGGATGGTGACAGCAACAAGTTGGTATCCGACATGATGACCATCCTTCAGAACATGAGCGAAGCAGCCTACGAAGTCATCGTAGACAGGTACGAGGGTATCCTACACGAACTCACAGAGGCTATCAGAACGTGGAACGAACAGGAAGTGGCCGCCGTGGAGGAGGCAGGGAACAACGAGTCACAGCGACAACCGACCAATCCCTACAAAACTCTCATGGGACAATTGTACGGTTGGCTGCATCAGTTGCCCGTCATCGGTTTCAACTCGAGCAGGTACGATCTGAACGTCGTCAAACAGTTCCTGGTACCCTACTTCCTGTCCGAAAAGAAAGCAACAGAGGACGGAGAGGAGGAGGAGGAGGAGGAGAAGGAGAAGGAGGAGACGTTTCACGTGATCAAACGTGGTAACACGTTTATGTGTCTATCGACGGACAACCTCAAATTCCTCGATATGACTCATTACATTGCCCCGGGATTCTCGTACGACAAGTACCTGAAAGCGTACGGTTGTACAGTCACGAAAGGTCACTTCCCGTACGAATACATGGACAGCATGGAGAGACTCGACGACACCGTTCTACCTCCCATAGAGGCCTTCTTCAGTTGTCTGAAGAACGAAGGTATATCCGACGACGACTACACCCGATGTCGGAAGGTGTGGCGAGACAACGACATGGAGACTTTGCGAGACTTTCTCGTCTGGTATAACAACAGAGACGTCGTACCGTTCTTGGAGGCCATCGCCAAACAGTTCGACTTCTATCAACACCGTGGTCTCGACATGTTCAAACAAGGGATCAGTATACCTGGTTTGACCTTGTCCTACCTGTTCACCTACGTACCGGAGAGGACGTTCTTTACGCTCTTCAACGAGACGAACAAGGACGTCCATCAGCTCATCAGAGAGAACATCGTCGGAGGGCCGTCACTCATCTTCACCAGACATCACGAGAAGGGGGTCACGAAGATACGTCGTAACGACTACGGTGATGCGGCTCGAACGTGTCAATCCATTGTGGGCTACGATGCGAATGCATTGTATCTGTGGTCGATATCACAAGAGATGCCGACTGGATGGTACACGCGGCGACGGGAAGAGAAGGAGTTCCGACCCGAAATGGCACAGCCCACAGGTCAGATGGCTGTCGAATGGCTTACGTGGGAGTCCGAAAACACGGGACTCGCCATACGTCATCAGACCAACGGTCGAGAGAAGCGCATCGGTAAACTGTCGGTGGACGGTTGGTGCAGTGAAACGAAGACGGCCTATCAGTTTCACGGATGCTACTACCACGGGTGTCCGTGCACCGGACGCGAGTTCAACGAGGTCAGTGGGAAACCTATGACGCAACTACTCGCCGAAACACGAAAGAACACAGCCTATCTTCGACACTTTGTGAGGGTCGTCGAATTGTGGGAATGCGAGTGGAAGGTCACGAGACGCGATCCGTGCGTAAAAAAGTTTCTGGACGTTCGCCAACGTCGTCGACACGTGCGATGGAAAATGACGTCACAACAGATCCTGACAGGTGTGTGCAACGGCAGCGTGTTCGGTATGATTCAGTGCGACATACGTGTACCGGAGAACCTGCGCGCACACTTTGCCGAGATGCAGCCCATCTTCAAGAACATTCACCTGACCCGTGATGATCTCGGACCGTTCATGCGTCGCTACGCTGAAGAACACAACATCATGGCAACTCCGCGACGCATGCTCGTCGGGAGTTATCGAGGGGATAAGATCTTGCTCGCCACACCTCTCTTGCGATGGTACCTCGCACACGGTCTCGAGGTGACGCACGTCTACCAGGTCATCGAGTACACACCGGTTGCCTGCTTCCGACGATTCGGCGAGGCGGTGTCCACCGCACGTCGCGAAGGAGACGCCCATCCCGACAAGGCCATGATCGCAGATACCAACAAACTTATGGGCAATTCGTCCTATGGGAAATTTATCACCAACGTCGATAAGCACCGCGAGGTCACCTACTGCACGGAGAAGAGTGCATCGACCGCGATCAACAATCGTCGCTTCCGTCAACTCGACGTCGTCACTGCCGATGCATACGAGATCGAAATGCACAAACGCACCGTCAAATACGCACTGCCCACACACGTGGGATTCTTCGTGTTGCAGTGGGCCAAACTGCGTATGTTGGAGTTCTACTACGACTTCATGGTCAGATACGTGGATCGTCCGCTGTTCGAGTACTGCGAAACCGATACGGACAGTGCCTATTTGGCTCTGGCCGGTGAGTCCGTCGACGACCTCGTGACCCCGGCACTGCGCGACCACTACTATCGTCACCGCTCCGAATGGCTACCGTCCGAATGTTGCGACGAACATCAGAACGACTACGTGCGCTGTCGGCTGGCCGGACGTCCGTGGAACGGCACCGAGACGTGTTGCAAGGAGCGCAAGGCGTACGACAAGAGAACACCGGGTCTCTTCAAGGTCGAATGGTCCGGTGACTGTTTCCTGGGTCTGTGTAGCAAGACCTACTATTGTTCGGGTACGATCGATAAATACAGCACCAAAGGTCTGAACAAACGACTCAACACCATCGACAAGCAGTCGTTCCTGGACGTGTTGACCAATCGTTGCAGTGGAAGTGGGAAGAACCGTGGGTTCCGGGTCAATCACTCGTCCGTGCTGACGTACATCCAGGAACGTGCGGCGTTGACCTACTTCTATGCCAAGCGCGTGGTCAACGAAGACGGAATCACCACGGGCCCTGTGGACGTGTAATGCCGAACCACTGCTGACACGATGAGGAAATGCGCCCCTACGTCAGTTGGGGTTATAGGCGCCTCTAGCTGTCATGCGGTTAGTAGGCGGAGACACACGAAAAAAAAAAATATATATATATATATATATATAACACTATTTAGTCAGATGCCACACAATCGATAGTCATAACGCAGCATGTCACGGACGGGAACGCTTGTAGTTGTAACACTAGTGGGAATACTCGGTCTGTATCTGTACGTCTTGTACGTCTTGTTCCGCGATCCCTTCCTTCGTTGGTGTGGTGGAGGTGTCGTCGTCGCAACTAACAGTACAGTGGTCAACGCGACATTGTCGAACACCACCATCGGTGACTACTAGATGGACACGCGATGGAAACACCCCTTCACCTGTATCGTTGCGGGGCCGACGGGATGTGGTAAGACTACGTTCGTGATGCGTCTGCTACGTCACGCCGCAACGATGATCGATCCACCTCCAGAGAAGATCACGTGGTGTTACGGTGTATGGCAGAGTGCCTATGTTGACAACGACCTGGTGCGATTCGAGGAAGGCTTGCCGAGCGGTGCGTTCGACGCATCGACACGTAACCTCGTGGTCATCGATGATCTGATGGCAGAAACAGACGAACGGGTCACGACCTTGTTCACAAAAAAGAGTCATCACCAGAACACGTCCGTACTGTATCTCGTGCAGAACCTGTTTCCGAAGAACAAGGAGAGTCGTACGATCAGTCTGAACGCACACTACATGGTGATCTTCAAGAATCCTCGCGATGCGTCACAGATCGGACACTTGGCACGACAGATGTATCCGGGTCGCCTGAAGTTTGTACAGGAAGCGTTCCGAGACGCCACGTCACTTCCGTACGGTTATCTCCTCGTCGATCTGAAACAGGGCACGCTCGATGATATGCGTCTGCGCACGGGTGTCCTTCCGGACGACAGTGTCCAGTACGTGTACCAACCCAAGGTATAAGACGTCCGCGTAGCACCTCGTTCCTTCAGTCGCAGTATGCTCGTGAAGACAACAGCATGTCCGAACTCGTGAAGAAACACATCCTCTGTATACAGACGCTAAACAGATACAAGAGCACGAAATTGAGACGAGCCATCATCAGAAACGCCGACGCCGATCTGTTGTGTGCACTAGCCGAGTGTGCCTACAACATATTGAAGAAGAACTTGCCCTTGACCGACGCACAGAGACGTGCTCTGAGCGTGTACAAAACAAACCTACGTGCTTTGGCACAGAGAGACGCACCTGCAGCGAGAAGACGTCGCATCTTGCTACGGGGTAACAACCAGGGCGGAAGAGGACAGACCGGTGGTTTCCTGTCGGCACTGCTGGCACCTTTGGCAGGTGCGGTCTTGCTACCCTTGCTAAAACAGGTGCTACTCAAGTAGACAACGATGGAACACGTACGGAAGATGGCCTTGGTAGATCCACGACTGTTGGACAGTCTACGCGCACCAGCACCGACGGATACCCTAGGACGCAAAGTACAGGTACTCGACGACGAGATGAAAATCATACTCGACAGACAAGATCTCACCGACGGTGACAAAGTCGTCATGTATAATCAAGTGTTGCAACGCTACAACGCGTTGTCCGATCGACGCACGCGCGAACCGATACGCGTGACAACGGTCAACAAGGACACGTCCCCGGTGGTCACGGCAGCGGCGGTGGTGGCGGGAACTAATACGGATCAGACCCCACCGGAGGTGGGGGTGGAAGCGGAAGTCATCGACAGTGTTCCCAAACGCCTCCAGACCAAAGCCAGACGACTGATGGAACGTCTGAAACGAGACGTCGCGTGGAATGCACGCGGAGAGCTGTTGAACAAAGGCGTAGCGGTACCCGGAAGTAACGTGGTGGACCTCGTGAACGATTTGTTGCGTCATCGCAAGACCATCGGTTCTCCAACGGGGTGGGAGGTGTTTGCGCATCAACTCGGCGACATGAATCTGCCCATGGAGTTGGTGGTTAACGAGGCCAGGAGACTGGCTATTCGACAGGAACAAAGGAAGCGTACCATAGAAGCGGCGGCCACACGATCGCTCAGTAGAGCGCGTCGAACGCTACAGTGGACACCCCTCTCGCGGAGACGATCTCGAATGAGCCCGTCCACTCTACCTACCCCACCGGCGTCGACTAGTAAGACATGCGAACGTCTCGAATAAAAGAGACGCATCATCTCGATTCACCGACATAATGTGTGATCTACGGGACAGTCTAACACGTCTGTTTACCGGTGTTGCTTACAGCGGACTCCCCATCGTGTGTGGGATTACCATCGATTATATCATACGTACGTCATCATGGGGCGCCGTCGTAAACAACTGGAGGACGTCTACTTCAACCCCACCAAGGTGGGTAGCTACGGAGGAATCGCTTCTTTGCGACGAACCGCCATACCACGCGTGCCGAGAAAAATCGTCGAACAATGGCTATCGGAACAGAACACCTATACACTACATAAACCGGTCAGAGTTCGTTTCACGCGTCGGCGCACGATCGTCGGAGGACGGAATCAACAGTGGCAGGCCGATCTCGTTGACGTGTCCAGTCTGAAAAAAGAAAACGACGGTACAACGTTCCTGCTCACGGTGATCGACGTCTTCTCGAAAGTCGCCCGATGCGTTCCACTGAAGAACAAGTCGGCGACGTCTGTATCGAAGGCACTGAACGGTCTCTTCACCGACATTCAACCACTGTCGTTGCAGACCGATAGAGGTCTGGAATTCTATAACCGTAGCGTTCGGGGTGTATTGGATAGATACGGTATCCATCACTTCTCCACCTTCAACGCAGAGATCAAGGCGAGCATCGTGGAACGCTTCAATCGCACACTAATGTCACGTATGTGGCGATACCTGACACACAAAGAATCGTGGCGGTACATCGATATCCTTCCGGATCTGGTGCGCACGTACAACGACACACCTCACCGCAGTATCGGGATGTCTCCGTCACAGGTGGATGCAACTAATCAGGAAGAGGTGTGGCAGCGTCTGTACGGTGGTCATCACGGTAAGGGGGTGCCCAAGTACCACGTGGGGGATCGCGTACGTATCAGCAAGGCTAAGAGACGGTTCGATAAAGGTTACACGATAAATTGGACAGAGGAACTATTCACGATACGCGAAGTCCATCCGTCCGAACCACCCGTCTATCGTCTAACGGACGATCTCGGCGAGATACTGGACGGTACCTTCTACGAACCGGAGATACAGAAGGTGACAGTTCCGGTTGATAAACTGTACCGTGTGGAATCGATAGTACAGCGCCGCAAGGTAGGCAGTCGACGGGAGGTGTTGGTGAAATGGGTCGGATATCCTTCGAAGTTCAACAGCTGGATCGATGCCAAGGGTCTCGTCGGGCTATAAAGACTAATTGTGCGTCTGTTACGATATCAGTCGTCCACGTATGGCAGACGAGACAACATCACGCATCACCGTTAGTAACGAAGAAGAAGAAGAAGAAGAAGAAGAAGACGTCGTCGACACTCTACCGCCACCCCCACTACAGAAAGAGAGGACTCCGTGGCACATATTCGGTACAGCGTGTCCCAAAGAGGAGATCGTCTTTCTGTGTCAGATCGTCGTCTTGTACACGGTCATCTTGGTCAGCATCTACAACCTGACGTTTGGTCACCACGATCCGACTCTGTGGACGGCCCTGTTGAGCAGTTCGTTGGGTTACCTGCTACCCAGTCCGACGTTGAAACAACAACAACATGGAACCGAGTGATTTCTATCTCACGTTGCCCAGCAATGCTTCCATGCACATGCACCCCACCAACACGCTGACCCACTACATCACGACGCTACCGAAACGTATCCTACTACGAGGACAATGGGAATGCGGTCTGGTGGAGGTACAGTATCCACACAGTTGGTACAACATCGTAGACGATGACGCGGGGTTCGCTGTGACACTACCGATAGACGACGAGTACCCACGGACCCTGCACACGAAGACTGCCCGAATCGGAACCGGATACTATAAAGATCCGTGGTCACTGATCCTCTCCATTAACGCCTCTCTACGTCGTGTGGTGGGAGAGGGACGAGTGAAACTGAGCTACAACATCATTACACATAAGGTATCGGTGCACATGGCACCGAATATCGTCTTCCGTGCTGCTATACTGACTGCCGTTCTCGGCTTTCGTACCACTACGCTGGACTATTTCCCGAAGGACCCCGATGCACCCGAGTTCAAGGTATTGATCACGGAAGCCGACACCGTGATCACCATGGTTCGAGGACTCGACTCACTCTACATCTACACGGATGTCGTGGAACCACGAGTTGTTGGTGACAGTCTCGTACCGCTGCTGCGCATCATCCCGGTGAGCGGTCGCCATGGCGACATCGTATCGAAGACCTTCGATAAGATTCACTACGTACCCGTGCTCTACAAAGAATTCGGCACGATCGAGATAGATATAAGAGACGACACCGGAAATCGCGTGCCATTCGAGGTCGGTAAGGTGACGGTGACACTTCATTTCCAACGGCAACGGACGGCACTGTTCTAGAGAGATGAATTACACCGACTACTACGAACGTCAAGCGGGAGGTGCGATTCCTTATTTCGTGGGTGCCCGACACCAACGGGGACACGGTCTGGGAAGTCTATTCGGAAGTCTACTGCGTAGCGTCATGCCACTCGTCAAGAGAGGAGCCGTGGCGTTGGGAAAGAGAGCTCTGTCGACCGGCGCACACATAGCCGACGACGTCCTGTCGGGACAGAACATCAGAACGGCCGCCAAACGTCGCGTCACCACTGCCGGTAGAGATATGATGAGTGATCTCTTGACCCCTGGCGTGCGACCCCGTAAGCGTATAAGACGCACACACCCTGCGAAACGAGTCAGTACACCAGCGAGACGTCGGAGGAAACAGCAGAAACCGAAGGTACGTCGTGAACCCGATATATTCGACGATGGCGTTCGTTCATAAACTATCGTGTGAGGGACTCAAGAGCGAACTCGATCTCTTCACCGTACCTCTGACTCAGACCGCCATCATCGACAGTCACACGGTCCATCACCAGCCGGTGTCCTCTCTCGACTCGGGTGGACCGATCGAATTCGTCGTACCCGGTTCGGGAGACGATTACTTGGATCTCGCCGACACGAAACTACACGTTCGGGCGAAGGTGACGCGTGCCGACGGAAGTGACCTCGACCCAGCCGACCCCGTCGCTCCCGTGAATAACTGGCTCCATTCGCTGTTCGGTCAGGTCGATTTCTACCTGAACGGAACGCTCGTGACTCCCTCGACCAACACGTATCCATACCGGGCCTACATAGAGACGCTGCTCAGTTACGGTGACGATGCCAAGGAGACGCAACTGACGAGTCAGATGTGGTACAAGGACACGGCCGGTCGTATGGATGCCGTCGTCATTGATGGTGCCGATCCGACAGCCAATGCGGGGTTCGTTGCCAGACGTCACATGATCGCCCAGAGTCGTGTGGTCGACATGATAGGTCGTGTCCACGTCGACCTCTTGCTTCAGGATAAACTCCTCATCAACGGTGTCGAGCTCAAGATGCGTTTCGTACGCAGCAAGGATGCGTTCGCTCTCATTGCTGGTGGAGCCAACCCCTCCTACAAGATACAGATCGTCAACGCTACACTGTTCGTCAAGAAAGTCACCCTGAACCCGAGTGTGCAGATGGCACACATCAAAGCCCTCGAAAAGGCCACCGCCAAGTATCCGCTGCGACCTGTCGAATGCAAGGTCTACTCTATTCCCACAGGTACCCATTCGTACACGCGCGAGAACCTCTTTCTTGGTACTATTCCGAAACGTCTTGTGATATGCTGCATCGATAACGATGCCTACAACGGATGCTACGCCAAAAATCCCTTTCACGCTAAAAACAACAACATCACCTTCTTCGCCGTGTACGTCGACGGACGACAGATACCCGCCAAACCATTCCAGCCCGACTTCGACAACAACCTCTTTGTCAGATGCTACCATAACCTGTTCACCTCGACGGGTAAGGCGTGGCAGGACGAAGGGAACGGCTTGACTCGCTACGACTTCCGACACGGCTACACCTTCTTCGGTGTGGACCTCACCCCATGCGTGCGACGACTGCTGCTTCCATCTGGTACAAAAGGGCAACTTGCGCGTCGAGATTCATTTCCGCGACGCACTGACAACCACTGTGAACGTCGTCGCCTACGCCGAGCTCGAGAAGGTGCTGGAGATCGACAGGAATCGTAACGTCATCTACGACAACTGATGGAAACCATGCAGCTCGTCCGTCTACTCACCCGCGATACGCACGCCCGTGTCGTCATGCGTGGGATCGTACCCAAAGACGTACTCAACGAACTCCAGATAGACGCTTACCCCGTCGCCTTCGTGTGCAACACGCACGACACGGGTAAACCCGGAGAACATTGGATAGCTATCTACGTAGATACCAACGGTTGCGGTGAATACTTCTGCTCTTACGGCTTGCCGCCACGACACGTCGAGTTTCGACGTTTCTTGAATAAACATTGTGTAACATGGACTCATAATACTAAGAGACTGCAGAGTCCCGTGTCTAACGTTTGTGGACGATACTGTGTTGCTTATCTCATGTTTCGATGTCGTGGACTTGTCATGAAGGATTTCGTAAAAGGTTTCGGCACTGATCTGATAGCAAACGATTGCCGCGTATTCGATTGGCTTAAACAACTGCAATAACCGTGTTTCATTAACGAACAGATATCATCATCATCATCGTCATTAACGATTCGAGCCTATGGCGCGGTGGTTACACACCCGTAAGCTCACGACCTCTGACGCGGTGTTCACTCACCCGTAAGTCGTACCATCATCGTCATCCCACGAGCCACTGGCGTGGTCGTATTGACCCCTAAGCTCACGACCTCTGTCGTGGTGTTCACTCACCCACAAGTCTTGATGTTCGTGTACTTCGCTTAATAAAACACGGTTTCATATTATACGCTTGTATCATTCGTCAATAAAATACGTGTGCACTCGTATACTCTTGTGTTTCGTTAGTTTTTCATACACGCACATTCATACACAACTAATACCTCTCTACACTCCTCGTTATCATTAACAACCTAATCAACTTTCAAACTGTGAGTTTTAATAGTTATTCCCTTAGTACTAATTCTTCATACATACATACATCACATGTTTTAAAGTCCGAGTCGCTAGATGGCACTACGGGTGCTTAGGTACACTTCTTTCCGCTAGGTGGCGCAGGTCACGTGACTACTCACGCAGGTCACGTGTACTCAGGGGGGAGGCTTTCGAAACCTCCCGATTATCGCTTAAACACCGCAGGATGCCCCTCCAAATGTGCGAGCATACTACTAACGTTCATCAATATTGCATTGACCATCAACGACTCACAAAGAAGCCGTGGATTCACGTCAAATACAGGTTAAATAAAAGCGTTAATTGCGTGTTTATACCGAACCACGACGTAAGCTTATGTCACTCCATCTATGAAATAATTGCAATGTGATGTTTTCATTTAATTAGCCGAAAGTGATCATATTCAGACCGATGGTTTATGCATTATTGTTCGGATCTAAGGAACCTAGACATCGATATTCCTATAACTGACTCGAATTGGGAAAACATTAGTGTCGACAACCGCTTGGCAATCACGATGTCGAACTAAATGTCAATGCAAGCGCTTTTAATTTCCGAAATGGTCTTTTAAATATAAAAGTTGAGTGTGTGAGTCGGTGACATAAAATATTAATTCCAGTCACATTCAAATGTGGCATAGGAGGAAAATATTCCCATAAGTCAGACCGACTAACCGCACGGCACGATACACAGCGACTATTAACCTTTTGAGTCATTCAGCGGTGGATGCTTGGGCATTTTGTGACGTGCGATCTTATTTTTAAGTCTGTCCACTTGTGTGAGGTTGTAAACTAATTCAAACCTGAAGAGTGTTAGTAGACGATTATCAAATCATCTACTTGGAAACCCGATCATCATTCTTGTTCGTGGAACCGACGCCCAGAACAGTTGAGTATTTCTACGTTTGTAGTTTATTGTTCTTGTTCATAGTGAACATTCCGGAACAGTTGAATATATCTACGTTTGTAGTTTATCGTTCTTATTCGTAGTAAAAATTCCGGAACAGTTGAGTGTATATACTTTTTAGTTTATCATTCTTGTTCATAGTGGCAACTCCGGAGAAGTTGACTTTACCTGCAACCACGTGTGATATATGTGAACAGTTATACTCCTGCTAACTTTATCTGCCACCACGTATGATGTATGTGAACAGTTGTGCGCCTGCAAACTTTACCAGTGACCACATGTGACGTAGGTGAACAATTGTGCTCCTGCTAACTTTACTTGTGACTATATGTGATGTATGTGAACAGTTGTGCTCCTGCTAACTTTACCTGTGACCACGTGTGATGTATGTGAACAGTTGTCCTCCTGCTAACTTGATCTGTGATCACGTGTGATGTATATGACCAGTTGTGCTCCTGCTAACTTTACCTGTGACCACGTGTGATGTATGTGAACAGTTGTCCTCCTGCTAACTTTATCTGTGATCACGTGTGATGTATATGACCAGTTGTCCTCCTGCTAACTTTACCTGCGACCACGTGTGATGTATATGATCAGTTGTCCTCCTGCTAACTTTACCTGTGACCACGTGTGATGTATGTGAACAGTTGTCCTCCTGCTAACTTTATCTGTGATCACGTGTGATGTATATGACCAGTTGTGCTCCTGCTAACTTTACCTGTGATCTCGTTTGATATATGTGAACAGTTGTCTTCCTGCTAACTTTATCTGTGATCACGTGTGATGTATATGACCAGTTGTCCTCCTGCTAACTTTATCTGTGACCACGTGTGATGTATGTGTACAGTTGTGCTCCTGGTAACTTTACCTGTGACCACGTGTGATGTATGTGAACAGTTGTCCTCCTGCTAACTTTATCTGTGATCACGTGTGATGTATATGACCAGTTGTGCTCCTGCTAACTTTACCTGTGACCACGTGTGATGTATGTGAACAGTTGTCCTCCTGCTAACTTTATCTGTGATCATGTGTGATGTATATGACCAGTTGTCCTCCTGCTAACTTTACCTGTGACCACGTGTGATGTATGTGTACAGTTGTGCTCCTGCTAACTTTACCTGTGACCACGTGTGATGTATGTGAACAGTTGTCCTCCTGCTAACTTTATCTGTGATCACGTGTGATGTATATGACCAGTTGTGCTCCTGCTAACTTTACCTGTGACCACGTGTGATGTATATGAACAGTTGTCCTCTTGCTAACTTTACCTGTGACCACGTGTGATGTATATGAAAAGTTGTACGCCTGCTAACTTTACCTGTGACCACGTGTGATGTATGTGTACAGGTGTGCTCCTGCTAACTTTACCTGTGACCACGTGTGATGTATGTGAACAGTTGTCCTCCTGCTAACTTTACCTGTGACCTCGTGTGACGTAAGTGAACATTTGTCAGCAGAGAATGTAGGAAAGGCGTGCAAATACTCAAGAAACGAGATGCAAAATAACATGTTGCAGGTAACGGGTATAACGATCTTGCGACAAATAGCTAGCTCCTTGCGCAACACGGATTTTCAGCATCATGGCTGACGAAACGAGTGAAATGTTAAACCACGAACAGCTTGCAATTTGCATAAGATGGGTACTCAATAAACTTGAGCCCCGCAAAGGTTTTATTGGTTTTCATAAATTAGAATGTACTGATTTTTTTTATAACCTTGTTCAATGATTATTTAACAGGAGTAATACTAATAATATTAATAATAATAATAAGGTAATTTCTTTTGCGCCTAAATCCTTGGAAACCAAGCTGAGAGGCGCGACAGTACAAAAGGGTTAGTTAATATCAGAATCGATAAGCCATACTAAAGTCGACAAGAGAGCGATCGATACGCCATGGAGCTAAGGTGGATACACAAGGTTATAAAGGTACGTTTTTAAATGACGGCCAAATTGAGTAATATTTTCAAATGATCTAGTACTAAAACGGAGCGTATTCCTGAGAGTTGGTGCAGCAACAGAAAATGCCCTAGTTCCAATATTAGTAT
Source organism: Paraescarpia echinospica (assembly GCA_020002185.1). Classification (NCBI taxonomy): domain Eukaryota; kingdom Metazoa; phylum Annelida; class Polychaeta; order Sabellida; family Siboglinidae; genus Paraescarpia; species Paraescarpia echinospica. The sequence goes on along the minus strand of CM034532.1, from coordinate 79,241,749 downwards.
TGACTCTAAGAACAAAAAGTAAGTCAGAACTAGATATTCGAAGCTTTTTATAGGATTGGGCAATGAATATACATATATGTGCTGGTTGCTTGCATGGAAGTGTTTGGTAGGTAATGGTACAGATCTTTAAAAGTACGATATCGGACAGGAAGTCAGTGCAAAGACTTCAGAAGAGGCACTGACTGAAAAAACCGCTGAGACCGAGTCACAACCCTAGCTAAGCAATTCTGTACACGGTGTAGCCTAGTGTTATACCATAGCCAACAATGGCTTCTTACGAAGTAAATAATTATAATGATATATCCTTAAGGGCAATATTGTGAAAGTGCAGTAGTCAAGCCTATTAGTAACAAGTGCTGTTGCGATAGTTTTTGCAACAGAAACAGGCAAATAACGGCGAATACGTTGTAAATCACGAATGTGATAATAAAACAGCAGCGACAAGTTTAAGAAACATGCCGTCTAAAATTGAAATTATCATCAAAGATAACTCCGAGATTTCTTTCTGAAAGTTCAACCGTAACATACTAGCTAAGCATAGCTGTGAGAATAAATTATTTTGTCACGCTGTCTCTCCGTACCAATAATAATAAAAACAATGTATCAGCATTTATATTTAGTCTACTCTCAGTCACCCAAACGAAAACGTCCTTAACACAATTTCTAAGCGGATCTAAGGAGCAATTAATACTAGGCGTAGACAAAGAAATTTAAATTTAGGTATCATCAGCATAAAGAAGATGATTTAGATTAATACTAAGCTCAGTGGTGTTGTGTAGAGAGTGAAAAGTAAAGGTCCGAGGACAGGACCCTGAGGAACACCACATGAAATAGGGAGTGTTGATAAAAGACAATCCCCAATCTTCACTGTTTCATGCCTATGTGTTATATATGACAAAAACAACTTAAAGCTATGCCGGATACACCCATAGATATAAATAGAACACGCTAGTTGAACAAGATCGCTAAGCGGCTGTCAGTTGACACATGATACAGTGACGGCTGCATGGGCCTGTGACAGCTATGCTGCCGTACGGCAATAAGTCACTGCCGTCCCAATACCTATACAGCACAGCACCAAGTTTTCATCACAATATATCATGCTAACTATTAATTGACTTCAGTTAGTCAGTGTTGTTAATGTACATTGGGTTCAGAGAGTTGCCTCACTAATAGGCTAGTATATGTGACATTTCAATAGGCCTGTAATTGGTACAGAGTCACTCACTGTCTGATGGACGAGTCTTTAGATTACCCAGTAGTAGTGGAGACTGGGTGCAAACTGCTTCATTTGATGGTTGTACTTTCTATTCCTTGTCGATCCTCGGCTGTTGGAGAGTTGGTTACGAAAGATGTGTTGGGCCATCCCACCAAAGTTATTTCGTAGCAGTGCCAGCTCATCTTCTTCAAGTAGCTTCTGTTCTCCAATGGATTTGTTGAGAAGGTCTGTCATTTTGTTTATATTCTGCTGCTTCCGCCTAACCTTCTGAGTCAAGGTCTTTGTTTTCCTCTTAAATTTTGCCGTTTTCTGAACCATCTTTGAAGATAATGGCTGGTCTCGCGAGATGTAACTGTGTTCTATATTTAATCTCCTCGCTACTTTGGTTGGACTTGGAACACCCTGATCTTCCACAACAGTACTCATGTGACTACTGCCTCCAGATGCTTCAGCAGGTGCTTTCTAGTCTTTCTGGGTTGGCGTACACTTAGGTTGCAGGTGGAAAGGGAAATTGAAAATGGAGGGAACTGCCGAATCATGGAGGCTTCTTCCGATCTTGTTGGGACGAACCACAAAACAGTTCACTTCAAAATTATCACTACAGAGAAAGCTGTTCGTTGTTAGTGTCCAGTCTTTTCTCTTGATTGCTTCAACCCACGCAGCTCGGCATTCTCGCCTTTTCTTTTCGTCTGGGAATCTGCAGGGGGCAGTATCCATTATCAGTAATTGTTAGTCGTAATATATTATCCCATTAAGCTTTTAGATTAATACAAAACGTGTCGACCATGCTAAGACTCTGCACAATAATATTATTAAATAACGTTTTGGTAACTTAAGTTATGTATTGTCAATTTGCACATGATTGTAATGTTTTAAAACTGTTAATTTTCTAAATTAATAGCAATGAGGCATGTTTGTGCAGACTATTAACTAAGCTATATTGTATAAATGAGGATTCTCACACGTGGAAATAGATGCCAGATCCTGTCTTCTGTCGGTTGGTACAGTTTGTAAGCTACACGGGAAATAACCATTATTTGCTGTTTCACAATAACTATTGTAACCAGCAAGCCTCCAAATGTTGTCGAGAGTTAAAAACAGAAACACGTTGCTCGTGCCAGTGTGAGCCACTCAACTGTTCACCGTTTAGGATCATCTAACTGGGATATTGACCTCAGGTGAAACTCATTTCTAGGTCACAACCCTTCCCCAAATGAATAAGCTGGAGGCTACAGCCTACCCCATTAATTAATCATCAGTCACTTTTTCAAGGAAGCACGATGACAAATCTCCAGACCACTACCCCCAACCAACCCAAATCGCTAAGCTGGTGGCTGCGCTGGCCTACCCCATTGATTAGTTATGATATATCTTATCTATGGAGCACTGTAACACATATCCAAGTTAAAATTTCCTATGCTTGACATTTATTACATGTTATATACATTGTGAAACAATTCTATGCTGTACGTCATGCCAGTGGATGCAACAGTTCCTGCCGTACAGTTGGATGGCAGCCAGCGGTCCACGACAGCGTCACTGCAGCGAGCCAGCTTATCGCTCTAGTCTATAGGGGAATGATTAATGATGTAACTCTATGGATATACCATACCATAAAGACAGGCAATTTATGAGAATGACGTGATCAGATGTATCAAAGGCAGCAGACAGATCTAACAAGGTACGCGCTGTTAATTTACCTTTATCCATATTTAAAGTAATATCATTATGCACTTTTAAAAAGGCCGTTTCCGTCGAATGAAGCTGTTTGTACGCAGAATGTAATTCATTAGAAAACACATTTTGATTTAATATGAGATCCAAGGCGTTTTCTACAACTTGTTCTCAAATATTTTGCAAATTAAACTGATATTGAAACGGGTTTATAATTCTTGAAATTACCTTTAGGAAAGGACTTCTTGTTGAGGAGAGGGTTTACAGATGCATACTTAAAATCGGATGGACAAAATCCCGAACTTAGTGACAGATTTATGAAATTTGTAACTGTATCAAGTAGAGAGGTAAGACATGCATTTAACAGTAGAGTTGGTAACGGGTCAGGCTCACAGGACTTATTTGGAGATGCCCTGATTATTTGCTTCAATTCTTCAACTGTTGCAGGTGTGAAAGAAGCAATCATAATATATATTTATGGAATTTTAACGTTTACATGATTCAAAGATTGAATCGGAAATGGAGTACGACTAAAGCTAATTTTGTCCTTAATATAATCAGAGATTTTAGTGAATCGTGTTTTGGTAGTAACGGAGCAGGCTGTCTGTGAAGAAGTGTATTTATACAATTCCATAACTGACGAGAGTGTGCCGAATTACTGGATACCATATTTATAAAATAATTTGGATTTGCTTTTGCGATTTGTCTATTACAATAGAGACATTGTTTCGAATAGCGTGATCTATCCAATGAGGAACGAGATTTACGTCAAACACTTTCAAGGAAACGACGGCGTCGTTTAGACTGTACAATTTCAGGTGTTATCCACGGGAAAGGTACTTTATGTGAAACAAATTGATTGGCAATAGGAGCATGTTTCCCAAGTAAGGCTTTAAGCACCGAACAATATTGTCTATGCGATTTATCATTTGTCGGATTTCTAAATAGATCTAATTACAGAATATCATTATTAAAAGTAATAATGTAAATGTTATGTATTGGTCTCTATGAAATCTTCGTTTTGGATAGGTACGGAGTTGTAAAAATGTTGACATCAACAATTACAGTGTGATAAGCCACCAGAAACTGAAAGTTTTTTTAATAGTTTTGCAAGATAAACGATAGATCAAGCCAATGGTCACGAACCGAGCACGGTATTCTGTTCTACAATTAAATGTTTTCCTATGAAATGAAATAGCCATTGATAAATCACATGTAGGCTCATCATTATTGTGCTGGATTATGGCGACCTTGTGTTTATTCTACCGAATCATTTCAATTTTTATCGTGTACACCACAGTGGGATAACACGGATATGAATGATATAAAAATAGTCTACTGAATAATCATTGATATGTTCTATCTATGTTTAATTGACTAATTGCAGTAAATATTCTTTTTTTGTGGGTGGCTTTCATGCTAGCGGTTTTTAACCGATAGTGAGATTCTCCCGACATAGAATTAACTATTTTTAAATGTGTGTTGCAGTGTGGGCTTTTGTTTGTTTATTGTTGAATAAATTGTTCCAATTCCAAAAATCTTCGAAGAAATTAACTGGATATCCTGGTGGACGATAAAAGCAGATGGAATAGGCTGAGAAAGAAGAACCAGAAATGTCAACACACATTGTCTCAAAGCATGAATATAAAGGAACCAAATTCACGTTAATTTTTAAATGATCCAAAAATAAGAACGCCACTCCACCACCTTTCGCAAATGACCGCGGTTGGTGAAAGAAAGAACATCCTGTAGTTGTTAGATCAGCAATACATATATCAATACATATATCAATACATATATCAATACATTTATGCCTCAGTATCGACTGGTTTCAGCCAAGTTTCCGCTACAGCAATACATATATCAATACATTTATGCCTCAGTGTCGACTGGTTTCAGCCAAGTTTCCGCGACAGCAATACATATATCAATACATTTATGCCTCAGTATCGACTGGTTTCAGCCAAGTTTCCGCGACAGCAATACATATATCAATACATATATCAATACATATATCAATACATATATCAATACATTTATGCCTCAGTATCGACTGGTTTCAGCCAAGTTTCCGCGACAGCAATACATATATCAATACATTTATGCCTCAGTGTCGACTGGTTTCAGCCAAGTTTCCGCGACAGCAATACATATATCAATACATTTATGCCTCAGTATCGACTGGTTTCAGCCAAGTTTCCGCGACAGCAATACATATATCAATACCTATATCAATATATTTATGCCTCAGTATCGACTGGTTTCAGCCAAGTTTCGTTTCAGTGACAGCAAGAATATTTCTTTTAGAAAATACCAATTCACTCAAAGATGCCACAAATATACCGAATATTAGTCGTGGCAAACCTGATGTTGTGACTAATAGCTGGCCCAGGCTTGGGGCTAACATATCCTGCTAAATGATGCAGTATGCCTAAAGTGAACGTTGGCGCAGAATTATGAGTAACTGGCAGCAGTTTCCGATTTCAACAAAGGGGGAGACATGGCAAGGTGTGGAAATGTGAGACTGAATGGTGTATCCTAATGAAACTGGGAAATAGTACATCAAAATGACCAGAACTTAATGGTTTGAATATAGAAAAGTAATTGTATCTTAAAGGAAATGGACTGGACTAGAAGAAAACACTCAGAGGGAATAATGGAGACATAATTATTACAGACTAAATCACATTCAATTGAAGAATTTAAAAAAAACTACAACAGTACTGATAAATGGATGAGACATCCGGTATATGTTGAATAGTCGCACATAACCATGTCCCACAAATAGCAGGCATCTATTAATATACCGAAATGTTACAAACCAACTTAACAAGTCACAAGTTTAACAACAGTAAGTCACCCATTTATTTTATGTATATTCAACGTAGAAATGCAGTGATAATTTATTCTATATCATTTAGATAATAAATAGTAAGACATGTTAAGCCCAGAGCAAAGGTTAAGGCGTAAGTCAAAATCTTAATTACATTTACAAGGATAGTAGTGTCTCGACTTTAACATTAAAGCCTAATTTATTTAATTAGAAAACGTTGAACCGGGGCCAACTCTTTTATGTGTGTGTGTGTGCGTGTGTGCGCGTGTGCGTGCGTGCGTGCGTACGTGTGCCTATCCATATGAACGTGTGTTTTTCTACGACATAGAAGGTGGCATTGTTTACCAACACCCGCAGTGAAGTGTTGCAACATGGCAATGCATACATGTTAACATTTGATGATCCACATGACTGAGCCTTTTTTTACTCGCTCTCGCACATTCCAAACATAACACTCAAGTAACCCATTATGTTACACAGCATAACAAACAGAACACTCAAGTAACCCATTATGTCACACAGCATAGCAAACAGAACACTCAAGTAACCCTATATGTCACACAGCATAACAAACAGAACACTCAAGTAACCCATTATGTCACACAGCATAACAAACAGAACACTCAAGTAACCCGTTATGTCACACAGCATAACAAACAGAACACTCAAGTAACCCATTATGTCACACAGCATAACAAACAGAACACTCATGTAACCCATTCTGTCACACAGCATAACAAACAGAACACTCAAGTAACCCGTTATGTCACACAGCATAACAAACAGAACACTCAAGTAACCCATTATGTCACACAGCATAACAAACAGAACACTCAAGTAACCCGTTATGTCACACAGCATAACAAACAGAACACTCAAGTAACCCATTATGTCACACAGCATAACAAACAGAACACTCAAGTAACCCATTATGTCACACAGCATAACAAACAGAACACTCAAGTAACCCATTATGTCACACAGCATAACAAACAAGAGGCATCTAGTAAACGTATGTACATTCATATAGAGACAATGTGTGTCAACAGTGATTGGGAAATTAAAGTGTGTTCATGTGAAGCAGGTTATAGTTCATTGTGGCTTTCTTAGACTTATGTAGCACAGTCGCGGGTGGCTCATTGGAGTGTCTGCCGTAGAGTTCAACGTCGCTGACAGAAGGGCAGCGATGGTGTCCCCGGTCAAATCCATCCGAGCGGTGCTCCGTGTCGATCTTGTTGACGATGGAGAAGGCCCACTCTGAGTCGGCGTTGCTGGGTGACATGAGTAAATAAACCTTCATGACGGCTGAGAGGGTGGCGAAGGGGTGATCCCCCCTTAGAGGTGCATGTCGCCATGGCGGCCCAGAACGCATCCAAGCCCCCATTCATCGGGTATCTGAGCAGTCCTCCGGGAGCAGGTGTTCTGGCAAATGCACCAAAACATTACAAGAAAGAACACACATACAATTACCTCCAACTCAATCTGCAGCTGATTGCTGTAGGACAGTTTACTTACCACCTTGGTCACCAGGGCAGAGTAGAAAAGACGAACGCTCCTGAATAGCAATTAACAAACAAGATAATAAAATAGATAAACGTGCTGTTGCACACAATGTTGATGATTGTCCTGTAGCAAACAAATAAAAACCGGCAATTCTTCAATGTTTTCGCAGAAATTGATACAAATCTAATTACCTATAAAGTGACTCACTGGAAGAAGCGAGCCCGTATATCATCACTGATGTGCAGAGCACCCTCTGGGTCTGTAGCGTCAGATAACAGTTACGGAACAAAAATCATATTAGCATCCGTCACTAGTTTTAAAACGTAGGTAAGAACCAATACCAAAATTGCTCCGGCAAAGCCGACACAGGTCACAAGCGCTGTCTTTGTGGCTCCCCGCTATCTTGCCTGGCCATTCTTTAACCCAACTGTTCTGGAGCTGTGTTATGTATCTCTTTTTCTTCGGTGGTGAGCAATCCGCTCGGGTGACATGTGATATGTTGTTACGCTTCTTCGTCGTGGGGGAAATCAGATCACGAATGAGCGCGCACTTTGCCGCGAGACCAGGATGTAGATCACGTGTTCGCGAGAGAAACAAATGTTGAAACGGAACGAAAATTTCGTTCCGTTTTTTATATTTAATATGAAAAAATAATAAATACGTAATTTTTTTCTGCGGTGACCGTCAAATGACGGAGACTTTTATCTCCGTGACGGAGGTTTTCAGCGATGTCACTGTGCAATATTCAATACTAAAGTAATCATGAAATGGTTTACTGTCGACAAAAACAAAAACGTCAATCCGATTCAGATCCATCAAACGCTATTCAAAAAATGGCATTGTTTTATAAAAAAGAGAACACGTTTCAACAATACTTTTAAATCGTTGAGATTTAAAAGTACATGAAACATGCGAATTTACAACCATTTATAATAGAATGTGACATAGCTCAGTATCATTCAACATGTTGATATATGACTTTAACATTGTTCTCGTTGGACTCACTCCATTGTCAAGCCTGACAAAATGCTGCCGTGTCGAACCTTAGGCAAGTTCGTTCAATCTACGTTGCTCCAGTACGCATAGCTTTCCAGTGTACGCATATTCTTCGCGCATTCATTGCACCGTGGCTGAATGCTTCTTCTGAATGCAGTCTTAACGACTGGATACTGCGCTGTATGAGAACGTTACAAAAATGGCGTTGACATAATATGTACACGAGGACTGTTATTGAGTTCCTGAATTACGTTCCTAAACAGAACATACAAGATAAATATCAAATGATAACATACATCTTAGAATGCTTTTTGTTTGTATATATAAAACAATTTTAAATAGTTACATGTATATGCATGTAAAGCGCCTGAGAGCAATCTGATTGATTCGGGCGCTATGCAAATAAATTGTATTATTAAAATATTATTAATGGTAATTGGAGCCATTTCGATGCGACGGCTTCACGTTTCTCCAAACGTTTTCTGAAGAATCTGCCGGGAGAACTTATATGTTTGTATTAAATATTCATCTGTAGTAAACATATATGGTTCATTTTGGTACCGCATGTATGTATATTGATGTATCTTTTTAGAAAAAACACATTTCGTGATACCCCAATTTATTGAAAGCAAGCACGATGAATGTCCAAAAGAACTAACTTGCATAGAAATGAACTATCCTGAAAAATGTTCAGCTCAGACTCTACTACAGAGTCTACTTTTACTGTGCAACCATCCGTGCATGTGTTTTTGCAATTGTATTTTATAAAACGTTCATAAATAGTGCATTTACCATCAACGACTCACAAAAAGCGGTGGATTCACATAAAGTACAGGTAAATTAAAAGCGGGAATTGAGTGTTTATGCTGAACCACGAAGGAAGCTCATGGTATTCCATATATGAAACTCTACTTAATTGCAATGTGATGTTTCCATTTAATTTGCCGAAAGTGATTATATTCAGAACGATGTTATAAGCATTATTGTTTGCAAATGTGGAACCTAGACATCCGTATTCCCATAACTGGCTCGAATTGTGAAAACAGTGGTATCGACAACCGCTTGGCACGCACGATGTCGAACTAAATGTCAATGCAAGCGCTTTTAATTTCCTAAATGATGTTTTATATATAAAAGTGTGTGAGTCGGTGACATAAGAGACTAATTGTAGTCACATTGAAACGTGGCATCGGTGGAAAATATTCCCTCAAACCAGACCGAATAACCGCACGGCAGGACACACAGCGACAATTATCAAAGCCTCTACTTGGAAACCCGATCATCGTTCTTGCTCGTGGAAACGACCCCCAGAACAGTACAGTATATTTACGTTTGTAGTTTATCGTTCTTGTTCGTAGTGAAAATTCCGCAAATGTTGAGTATATAAACTTTTTTAGTTTAGCATTCTTGTTCGTAGTGGCAACTCCGGAGAAGTTAAATATGTCGACGTTTACAGTTTTGTTGTGTAGTATATTACTGCATAAAATGGTGATGAGTCAGTGAAACCATTCGTGTGGCGGTGGCCACGAATTATGGTTGATGATTTTGTGGCAACAGCGACAGTGAGCATTTCATAAGTGTCTTCACTAAACGGAATGGAACGTAGGGTTTTCTTAGAGTGAATTCGGTTTTCGAGGCGCACACGGTGCCTTGGAGAATGTTCGTGCGATTGAGCTCACGATCTCCCTCAGGCGGGATTGTACAGCGAGAGAAGGGGCGAACTCGATATTGTGAGGTTTCTCACCCACTCCTAGTAGGCAAGTATTCGAAGAATTGTACGCAGGCGTCGGCAATTTCGGAGGTGTGGTAGCTGGTAGCTTTCATGTGGGGAAGTGACACACTCACATAGTGGTGTCATAGTAGTAAAGCAATCAAGAATTAGGGAAATGATCGTGTTGTCGAGTCCCTGTGCGATGATCAGCATCCAGCTATAAGGATGCAACATCTATTTTGGAATACACGTCAACAGGTGTCTTCGAACACATATTAAATACGTGGGAAACTTTATTATAATTATTGTTGTAGCATTACCAGTATATTCAGACGCTAATTCTGGAACGCTTTCAAAAAACGGCTCCGAAATTACACAATGTCGATCTTCCAGCTCGCATCGACAACGATATAATTTGTTGACATCTCACGTTACAGTCGCCGGTTTAGATAAAGTACCACCAATGTCCACTGATAGCTGACGTTCATATAAAATTAATATGGCTGAAACCAGACTATCGCAGATTTATGAAGTCCTATAGCTGCAGGATATTATGGTTACCGTGTCAAAAGCTGTGTAGGCCATATATATATATATATATATATATATATATGTATATGTATGTATTTAAAAAAAAAGAATTACGTCAAAGGTTTTCAGTTCTCCCCTAAAATGTCCAGAATCACGTTGGCTGCTTCGCTCTAGTGGAAGAGAGTTCCAGAGGGTGGAACCTGCACATGAAAATGCGTGTCGGCCGTACCGTCCCAGGTTAACTCTAGGAACAACCATGAGACACTGGTCGGCCGAACGTAGAGTGCGACAGGGAACAAATGCAGATATACTGTCAGAAAGGTACTGTGGAGTGTTTGTATGCACAGCGCCGTGCATCAACGTCAATAAACTCAATTCGCTGCGCCACAGGTAGCCAATGCAGCAATTGTAGTGCCGCCGTCAAACTGTGTTGGTCACGCCGACGTAAGCAGAGGACGACACGCGCATCTGATCGTCGGACCATCTCTAGTCGGTGAAACAAGGTTCTGGTAATGCCGTACAGGGCCGCGTTTCCGAAGTCGAGTCGCGACTTGACTAGCGCGTGTGCAAGCGATAAGCGGGAGATATGATCGTATCCACGCTATACCACATAGTTGGGCGTAGGCAGTCCGACAAGTACGGCCATCGATATGGTAGAGTCGAGATGTACTCCTAGGTCACGTTTGCTGGTGGAAGTGCTGACGTTGCTACCGCAGATGTCGATGGGAAGAGGCGGTGGCTGTGTAACACGGTTGTTTTGTGCTCCAAACAGTATCGCCTTTGTCATCGCCTTGTTCAAGAGCAGGTAGCGCGACACCAGCCTTTCTTTCACGTTAATGACAAAACGGGATATCCGGTCGGCGGCGGACGCAGAATCATTTCGCGGAAAATCGATGTAGAGTTGGGTGTCGTCGGCGTATACATGGTAGCGAACACCGTGC
>CM034532.1:79208854-79229341 GCA_020002185.1 Paraescarpia echinospica | reverse complement strand
TATGTACGGTTGTCTACCACATACTTTAGTCTTAAGCTGGCCGGACACCGCCCAGATTATGTACGGTTGTCTACAACATACTTTAGTCTTGCTGGCCGCACACCGCCCATATTATGTACGGTTGTCTACCACATACTTTAGTCTTAAGCTGGCCGCACACCGCCCAGATTATGTACGGTTGTCTACCACATACTTTAGTCTTATGCTAGCCGCACACCGCCCAGATTATGTACGGTTGTCTACCACATACTTTAGTCTTAAGCTAGCCGCACACCGCCCATATTATGTACGGTTGTCTACCACATACTTTATTCTTAAGCTGGCCGCACACCGCCCAGATTATGTACGGTTGTCTACCACATACTTTAGTCTTAAGCTGGCCGCATACCGCCCAGATTATGTACGGGTGTCTACCACATACTTTAGTCTTCAGCTGGCCGCACACCGCCCAGATTATGTACGGTTGTCTACCACTTACTTTAGTCTTAAGCTAGCCGCACACCGCCCAGATTATGTACGGTTGTCTACCACATACTTTAGTCTTAAGCTGGCCGCACACCGCCCAGATTATGTACGGTTGTCTACCACATACTTTAGTCTTAAGCTAGCCGAACACCGCCCAGATTATGTACGGTTGTCTACACTGCGAAAGTCGAGAATGACTCAAGACACGTTATATTCCTACAGTACTTTAATTATAACGTAACATAGTAGTAATACATCTGAAAACGATCGATGATATTTTATGTAAATAAAATTAAAAAAACTGTTCGTTAATAACATTATAATAATAATAAAATATTCGGTAAATATTGTTAAGATGATTAATTTTGGTTTATATAAATTGTGTGAAAAGAAAAAAAATGGCTTTCAATAACAAGAAAGAACAAGAGTATGAGGGTCGAACCGACTGCCCCAACAAATCCCTAGATCTAAAGGCCGATCATTTACAACGCTCGCCCATAACGCGTTGACGTAAGATTGGGTTGTGGTTATAGCATGACCTTCAGCAATTCGTCGCACTGTGTTCGCTAACTAAAATTATAGAAAATTCCGAAAGTTGGTGTAGTTGTTTTATATATATATATATATATATATATACAGGTATGCGTAAATATATATATGTATATATATATATATATATACATATATGTATATGTATATATATATATATATATATATACTTGTTTTTATTACTGATGATGCATAATATAATTTACATCAATATCATCTTTGATTTAGTTTCTGTAGTTCAGTTTTGTATAAAAAGCCTTAGCTATACGTATTTATATGTTTTACTTGTATTATTATAATATTTATTTCTTATAATTTCTAACGACTATTGTCAACACTACTGCACAGAGTTCTACTTTGGATTTTAGTGTCTAAATAAAGTTATTAGTATTATTTATTATAAAACAAAATGAACACAACAGCGGCAGTCATAGACGGACCATAGGCCTTATCAGCAGCCCCTATCAACAACTCCTATCAGCAGCCCCTGTCAGCATCCCCTATCAGCAGCCCCTATTCTTCAGGCTGAGCAGAATATAACTTTATTCATACAGTAGAATACAATAAAGTGTGACAACGATAACCCAAGTACCGGTGTGAATACTGTAAATAGCTAGGTACAGTAGTATACTGTAGCAGGCTAGGGTAAGTAATGACTAACGGTTAAAGTAAGGCATAGTGAAAATGGACATATTTATGTATAGGGTTACTGGCTGATGAGAGGAATTTTATTTTGTAATTATTGACATATTGGAGTGATGGTCATCATATTTCAATTAGTCTTGGGTGAAAATAATCGTTTATCGTATGATCTCTTGTTTGTACTTCCTGATGTCCTCCTTCGCTTTTAGAGCGGTAGTCCAGCACTTTTATTTATGTAAAAAGGGCCAGATTGTTTGACCCCATATGTTGGAGGAACCATCTCCCGAAATCACAAGAATGAGTTGTTGCCGGGTCATGGGTGGTGGAATGCCCCCTAAATCACCTCTGAAGTGGGGAAAAAGTACCTTTATTTATGTGAACAGCGCCAAGGCTGAAAGCAGTTTCAAAACTTTTCCTGGTATTCCCCGAGTGCAGAATGACCAATGACAGCAACCTTAGGGGATGGAACCCACCTTACAGCAGCTCCCAAAGATTGACGAAACTGTATTTATGTATCACATTAAATAGCGAATTAACTGTGTACCTATGTGTGGCCGCAGCTTGTTTGATGCAACAATAGCAACACATGACAACAGTTGTAAAGTTCGAAAAAGGACAAAGTTTATTGCCAGTTCACCTCATGGTAACCAGAAATCACACAACTAGATATGTGCATTATAATAACAGCATCTGAATTAAAGGCAGCATTACAAATATTGCTGTTTACATGCATCAAAGGTGAGGGGCCAACCGCCCATACCATGGTAAATGTTCACAGCGGTATCGCCATCTAGTGATCAAATACTAAGAAAAAAGTACTTAATATTAGTGACCACATGTAAAAGTTCACAGCGATTTCGCCATCTAGCGACCACATACTAAGACAAGACAACTTAACACCAGTGACTACAACAACGCTGAAAAACAGTTGAATAAAAGCAATGTAGTACTTCAATAATCGGTTATGATTGTCACGCCATATGACAGGCATCATAAATCATTTAAACACAGTTGTACAAAACATGTATAAACATGAATACGAACTAGTAACATGACTAACCTGAAGAGGAGGCAGAGAGGATGTGGAGGTTTGAAATTTCTTCTCTCGTAGAAATGGACTGTCTTTGCTGGCGGAGAAATATAAGTGATCGAGCCAGCTGTATTTCCCAGCATGCTCTTGCTGGACCAGTCCATTCGTTCGGGGAAGACAGGTTACTCCATAGCATCTACATAAAGATCATTCTAATAAATTAGAACTTAGCATTTATTCGCGCAAACACCTAGCATATTTCGTAGTCCGGTAGATGGCGTCGTTGTATTATTATTATTAGTACAGTTAACAATACAGTTGCGACATAACAAATTAAGTGATGCACAAGACTATGCGACAGGTTAACTGTTCATAATTATATCTTCAGCACGTCCATCATTAGTACAGACCAGACACGACAACTGTTTACATATCTTCAGCACTCTCAACCGACACAACAGGATAACTGTTCATTCTGCTTATCAGTACATACAAACGCGACAGGATAACTGTTAATAGTATATATTTACCACACACACCATCAGTACAGATGTGACAGGGTAACTGTTCATATATCTTCAGCACAATATCGTCTGAACAGACGCGACAGGATAACTGTTCAACTATGTTCTTGCAGTAAGAGAGGGGGCAGTTCCCTCTGGTTGGACTGTTACCTGTAGTGGGACAGGGGACAATTACTTGTAGTAGGGGAGGTGGGTTACGGTACAGGGGAGAGTTATTTATAGTTGGATAGTTACTTTTGGTAGGACACTGGTGGAACAGGATTTAACAAGATTGCCATCCAGAGAATTAACTCTAGATGGCAGGTGGACAAGGAAGCCCTTTGGCTTATCGAGAGTCCAACCCTTTTATCTACATATATCCAGCCCTTCTGAGGTATGTGTCGATTTTATTTTTAAACATATTCACACTACTAGCACCCACACAATCATCAGATAATCTGTTCCATTCATTCACAGTCCTTTATGAAAATTAGAACTTTCTCACGTCTAATCTACACTGCTCCTTTACTAATGTAACTTCATGTCCTCTAGTCTTTCTATCTTTCTTAACTGAAAAAAACGTATTTCTATCAATATTTTCATAACCATTCAATATTTTAAACACTTCTATCAGATCTCCTCTAAATCTCCTGGTCTCTAGTGTTGTTAATCCACATTCTTTTAGGCGTTTTTCATAACTAAGATCCCTCAGTTTTGGTATCATTTTAGTCGCTCTCCTCTGTACTCTTTCTAGCATATCTATGTCCTTCTTGCGGTATGGCCTCCACGCTTGTATACAATATTCTAAATGAGGCCTATCTATTGTTTTGTACAGTGGTATTATTAGTTCTTTTTCTTTATATGCTATATTTCGCCTGATCAATCCAAGGATTTGATTTCCCTTTGAGACTGCAATTCCACACTGCTCTGAAACCTTCATGTCAGCACTAATTGTCAGCCCTAAGTCTTTTTCTTTTACAGTAGTACTTAGTACAGTTCTCCCCATTGTATATTCTACATATTCATTCCCATGTCCTGTGTGAAGGCATTTACATTTCCCAAAATTGAACAACATTTGCCACTTTTCAGACCATTTGATCAATCTGTCAAGATAATCTTGTACATGCTGTCTATCTACATCACTTTTAATCCTTCTAAACACTTTTGTATCATCTGCAAATTTCAACACCTTGCTAGCTATATCATCGTCCAAATCGTTTATATATATTAAGAATAATATAGGTCCCAGTACTGATCCCTGTGGAACCCCACTCAAAACTGATTTCCAGTTTGAAGCCTCCCCTTCAACAACTACCCTTTGTCTTCTGTCAATCAGCCATTTTTCTATCCAGTTAATTATACCATTTCCTATGCCATGGGCCTTTAGTTTAAGCAGTAATCTCTGATGTGGCACTTTGTCGAAAGCTTTTTGAAAATCTAAGTAGATGATATCTACTGGTGATCCATCATCTACCCACTTAGTGATATCTTCCAAAAAACATAACATATTTGTTAAGCATGACCTCGCTTTTAGAAACCCATGTTGAGATGGGTTGATCAAGTTATGTTTAACAAGAAAATCCACCATGTGATCTTTAATTAGTCTTTCTAATAATTTACAAATCGCCGATGTTAAACTAACTGGTCTATAATTATTTGACTTGTTTCTCGAACCTTTTTTAAATAACGGTATAAAGTTTGCTTCTTTCCATTCTAAAGGAACCACTCCCTCTTCTAATGACAAGTTGAAAACTGTTGCAAGCGGTATGCTAATTTGTTCTACAATTTCCAATAGTAGTTTGGGTGGAATACCATCCACTCCAGGTGATTTATTTTCCTTCATAGCCCTAATTTTCTTAGCTACCATTTCTGGGGTTACAATTAACTGTCTTAAATAGTCTGATTCTGCCCCCTTGAACTTAGTCTCTGGAACTGGCAGTGAACTAGTGTCTTCTCTGGTAAACACTGAACTAAAATACTCATTTAGGTCTTCTGCCATTAAGAATCCTTCTGATATTATATTTCCAGCATTATCTTCTAGAGGACCGACCTTATCCTGAACTTTCTGTTTACTTCGAACATACGCATACAACTCTTGCTGTCATGTTTTATATTACAAGCTAATTTATGTTCATAGCTTCTCTTTGAATTTCTAATTTCAGCTGTAGCTTGGTTTAGTGCTTCTTTATAAATGTTGTAGTCTTCGTCATTTCCAGTACGTCTATATGACTTCCACATCATTTGTTTATACTTAATTTTTCTAATGGCTTCTTTCGATAAGTATTTCTTTCTGGTCCGTTTCCCTTGTTTTTTGAAGGGAACAAATTTATCTACGATGCACTCTATTTCATTCTTTAAGATATTCCAGTATTCTGTTGCTGTCTTATTCTTCAGTGTATTATTCTAGTCTATCTTTGCTAAATAATTCCTCATTTCCTTATATCTTCCTTTGTGGAAATTTCTCCTGAACTGCTTTTTATTATTTCTTTCTGATTTTACTTTGATGGTAACATGTATCTGGTTGTGATCAGTACTTCCCAGAGGCTCACATAATTTAACATTGTCAACTAATTCATTCTGTGAGGACAAAACTAAGTCTAACACATTCTCTCCCCTGGTTGGTTCTAGCACATGTTGAGAAAGGAAACTATCTTGTACTAAAACAAAAAACTTGTGGTCCTCACTACCCATACTCTTTAGAGATTTCCATTTTATATGCCCATGATTAAAATCCCCCATAATAACACAGTCCCGTTTGCTCACTTCCCTTATAGCGTTTTGTATTTTTTCATTCTCTTCTATGCTTATGTTTGGACTTCGATTAACTAATCCAACCGTTAACGTTGAGTTTCCTGTAACTATGTTACACCAAACAGCTTCTTCGCAATCTGCTTCTCTGTCTAATTTTATTTCATAAGCCTGGATAGATTCTTTAATATATAAAATACCTCCACCTCCCCTTCTTCCTATTCTATCTTTCCTAAACATTACATATCCTGTCAGTCCCAATTCGGCATCTGATATATCGGTGGTTGTCCATGATTCAGTTATACCTATTATGTGAGGGTCAATATATTCTACCATAATGTTTAGTTCGTTTCTTTTGTTTACCATACTCGTTGCATTTAAACAAACACATTTATACCCAGCTTCAGAACAGTTTTCCAGACTGTTCTTTGCTGAATTATTTTTGCTGTCTTTATCTATGCCTCCAGTTTCAGGCTTCTCTGCGAGTCCCCCCTGCGAATTTAGTTTAAATATATGCAACCTGTCCCACTGTCAACAGGTACTTGTGGTGAGATATTTACCTTCGTTGGAACAGTTGTTGGTGCGTACGGCCCGCTGCAATTCTCGATATACCCGGTTGATGAGTTACACGTTGATAGCCCAGAATGATGCCGTGCTTCCGTGCTGTCCTTCGATGACATCATGGAAGAAGCTCTCATATCCCCTCATGAGATTCTTGAACGATGCATTCTCGACGAATAATTGAGTGTTCGAGAGTGCTCTCACAGTCTAACATCGTTTCCTGCACCTGAGATACCTCCTTTTCTGTTATCATTTCCTTGTACTTGGCGAACAGTGCTCGTTCCACGACATCAGCCAGCATTTAATGGATCCTGGTACATCGGTTGTAGAATGCGAGGAGGTATTCAACACCCGAATCAGCCAGGAAAGTTCACAGGACTTCGAAGTAGGCCAGTTCAAGTTGGACATTTCCGACTACTGGTTTCCAGCAGTCTGGTTCATGTTGCAAGTAAGCTCCGATGAGAGTGCGAAAGAGCAGGAGCACTAGTTGGACAAAGTGGGAAGGAATCTCCTTCAGAATGTGAACTGGAGTGAATGACGGGGTCTATGATGAGGCATTGCAAGAATTTATGTGCGATAAGCCATGGGTGCACACCTGATTGTTTCAGTATTGGTATAAGAATCGTTTAACGTAGCAATCGCCTCGTTATGGGTAAGTGACAAATGGTAAGCGAATGTTCCCGATTTGTTCGCTTGTTTGTTAACGAGGTTATCTTCAAAACGTTAATTCACTTTCAACATGAGACTTTGCACAGAGTACTTATTGATATCGTTTTGAGTTCCCCGACAACAAGGAACTGTTCTTTGTACAAGCTTAACATTGCTGTCGCCAGCATGGGAGTTTTTTGATGACTTCGTTCTCGAGGAACATCGACAGTTTTCAGAAGGCGTCATCGTGTTTCTTTTGATGTGACTTTTGGTCTTGCTCCTTCGTTTCTTGCCTTACGTAATCGCGCCGACATGAATGATGATACCTCACCCCCTTGCACTGAGGTCTTCGCCTAGTCCGAGGATCCTAAGTTCACATTTTGTCTTTGCCGCACGAATGATCGACTTGCTCCCGTATGAAGTAAGATATTAGTGCAGGCGTTCATTCTTCTTGGACTTTTTCTTCCTCTTCTTGCCACAGAAAAGGCATTTCTGTCCAAGAGTGCTTCTTCTGTTGGACGTTGGTGGAATTCTCGTTTATGAGCGGGTGGTTTTGCTGGCTGGTGGTTCACCGGAAGGTGCAGGCTGTCTCTTAAAACAGCGCTGAACCGATTGAACATTTAGTGTGATAACAGGTGTCACCCCGTTCTGTATTCGTGCTAATTTAATCCGTTGCGCTAGACAACTGATCGTTCTGAAGTGTCAGTCAACATCTGGCAGCATTCTTGACTGTTTCCCAGTTTTCAGGTTTGAAAGATTTCAATCCGGGTTTCTCTTCTTCTGTAAATGATACACCTCGGTGTACAGGTTACCATTATCTTTCATTAAAAAGGAGAACTTAGTTGAAGGGAAGCGCCATGTTGACATTTAATAGTTCGGTATTTCGTTATTTGCATTATGGAGGTTCAGCTTGCGAACGTGTATAGTTACGTGTAAAAAGGCAATATTATATTACCGAGATTTCAGCTATTCTACAACGACGACATCCGCTAGGTGTTTGCGCGAATAAATACAGTTTTGCTAATGTATGGGGGTTACTGTCAGGGGGATTCCACCATTTAAAGTTGCTGGCATTGGTCATTCCGTACTCGAGGAACACTAGAGAAACTTTTAAAACTGTTTTTAGCTTTGGCGCCGTTCACAGAAATAAAAGTACTGTTTGACACACTTCGCTGGCTGCTGTAAGGGGGGTTCCTTCGCTTAAAGTTGCTTTCATTTGTTATTCCGTACTCAGGGAACACCAGGAAAAGGTTTTAAACTATTGTTAGCATTGGCCTCTGTTCACATAAATAAAGGTACTTTTTCCCACTTCAGGGGATGATTTAGGGGGATTTCCATCACCCAAGACCCGGCAACAACTCGTTTGTGTGATGTCGGGGGATGGTTTCTCCAATACATAGGGTCAAACACCTTGGCCCTTTTTACATAAATAAAAGCTCTGGGCTTCCGGTCTATTTCGTTTTGATGGTCTTGTATATTTCTGCATAGTCTGTTTTTTACGGTTGCCGTTATACACCATATCTCGTCGTTTCTTCCGTAGTGCTCGTGTCGGTGACACTATTCTCGTCACTATATGCCTGTTGATTGCTTTGGCTACACTTGTCGCACTTAGTTGTATAATCTCAATGATGTTTTCGCTCATGGTGTCGATGTCGTCTAGTTCTTGTAGTGTCTCGAAACGATTTCGCAGTTCGAGTTAGAATTCGATCTTTTTTGTTCCTATTTGTGTGGTATCTATACTTGGTGGTCTCTTGTTTATCAACTTCTTCCTTTCTGCCTCGACGTCCAGTTTGATGTTGCCCATTACCATTCTGTGGTCACTTCCGATGTTGACTTGGTTGTTGACAGTTACGTCAGTGACCATGTCTGGCCTTTTTGTAAGGATAGAGTCAATTTTGTTCTTCGTTTCTCTATTTGGGCTTTTCACGTCCATCTCCTACCTGCTTTCTTCTGAAACAAGGTATTCATGATTTTTGTACTTTCTTGATGTTGACCATTCTACCAAGGTGTCGTCTCTTTCGTTTCTCAAACGTAGAAAAAATTTGCCTGTTGCTTTTTCCGAAATGTTTGTTCGTTTCCCTTTTTTGCATTAAAGTCTCCCATCACTGTCGTGTAGTGGGTTGGCTTTTATAAGGTCCCGTCCACGTCGCTAAACAAGTGGATCTAGCAAGGGAGCTATTGCGTGTGTATTCTTCTGAGTATGATGTTGTTGGTGCATATACTTGTACTATCTTCAGTTTGTAGCCCTTTGTTATGCATAGAATACGTTCTGCTACTCTGGGGCTGATGCTCTTAACCCTCAGTATATTGCCTTTCAATTTCTTGTTTACAAGAAAGCCTACTCCTGTTTGGGCGTTGTTCGCCGTGGAATGGTAAAGCAGGTGGCCGCTTTGTAAGGTAGTGGATAATTCCTCTCTTCTTCCCTCTTTTCCGATCCCGATTACATCCTATACCAACTTGGTTTCCCTAAGTCTTTCTCCAGTTCTTGTATCTGTTCATTTCATAGCAGTGCTCTTACGTTATATGTTGCTATCTTCAGTCTACTTACCTTCTCTCGGCGGCTCTTCTTGACCCAAATATTCTTAGCACCCCCTACACGTAGCCCTAGTTGATCCGAACCGCCTCCTTGGACATATACTCTTTCGATGCTGCTGGGAACCTTTACTATACTTTGTATGCTGGTGTTGTTGGCCTACCCTTCCACGCTGGTCGGCGCGGGTTGGAAGGGGGGCGATATAGGGTGAACGAAATTGTCCAAGTTTCGACATGGCGGCCGAACCAGTACCGAACCACCGTCCCTCCGGTCGACAGTTCGTAACCACTCGGCCACTGCGCCCGACTCTGTGGCGTTTCGAATAAACGATCGCCATTTAGAACGTGATAGAGCCACAGATTCTTAGGTGTTTGGGTCAATGTCACATCTTTTCTCGGTGGATGAAAGGACGTCTTAATAGCGTTTACACCGTCTTTCTTTAGACCGTTTGCCATGAATGAGGTCTGAGTAGAAACCTAGTTTAGACAGTCTCGTGTCAGATTTGCACTGTACATGGCCAGTCCATCTGAATTGTTGTTGCGTGACGGTTGCTTCAATATTTAATAAGTGAGCCTCATCGAGGACACTGCTGTTTGTTCTTCTGTTCTGCTCTAAGGACTCTATTATATGCTGTTCGTTCTTCTGTTCTGCTCTAAGGACTCTATTATATGCTGTTTGTTCTTCTGTCCTGCTCTAAGAACTCTATTATATGTTGTTTGTTCTTCTGTTCTGCTCTAAGGACTCTATTATATGTTGTTTGTTCTTCTGTTCTGCTCTAAGAACTCTATTATATGTTGTTTGTTCTTCTGTTCTGCTCTAAGGACTCTATTATATGTTGTTTGTTCTTCAGTTCTGCTCTAAGGACTCTATTATATGTTGTTTGTTCTTCTGTCCTGCTCTAAGGACTCTATTATATGTTGTTTGTTCTTCTGTTCTGCTCTAAGGACTCTATTATATGTTGTTTGTTCTTCTGTCCTGCTCTAAGGACTCTATTATATGCTGTTTGTTCTTCTGTTCTGCTCTAAGGACTCTATTATATGTTGTTTGTTCTTCTGTTCTGCTCTAAGGACTCTATTATATGTTGTTTGTTCTTCTGTTCTGCTCTAATGACTCTATTATATGTTGTTTGTTCTTCTGTTCTGCTCTAAGGACTCTATTATATGTTGTTTGTTCTTCTGTTCTGCTCTAAGGACTCTATTATATGTTGTTTGTTCTTCTGTTCTGCTCTAAGGACTCTATTATATGTTGTTTGTTCTTCTGTTCTGCTCTAAGGACTCTATTATATGTTGTTTGTTCTTCTGTTCTGCTCTAAGGACTCTATTATATGTTGTTTGTTCTTCTGTTCTGCTCTAAGGACTCTATTATATGTTGTTTGTTCTTCTGTTCTGCTCTAAGGACTCTATTATATGTTGTTTGTTCTTCTGTTCTGCTCTAAGGACTCTATTATATGTTGTTTGTTCTTCTGTTCTGCTCTAAGGACTCTATTATATGTTGTTTGTTCTTCTGTTCTGCTCTAAGGACTCTATTATATGTTGTTTGTTCTTCTGTTCTGCTCTAAGGACTCTATTATATGTTGTTTGTTCTTCTGTTCTGCTCTAAGGACTCTATTATATGTTGTTTGTTCTTCTGTTCTGCTCTAAGGACTCTATTATATGTTGTTTGTTCTTCTGTTCTGCTCTAAGGACTCTATTATATGTTGTTTGTTCTTCTGTTCTGCTCTAAGGACTCTATTATATGTTGTTTGTTCTTCTGTTCTGCTCTAAGGACTCTATTATATGTTGTTTGTTCTTCTGTTCTGCTCTAAGGACTCTATTATATGTTGTTTGTTCTTCTGTTCTGCTCTAAGGACTCTATTATATGTTGTTTGTTCTTCTGTTCTGCTCTAAGGACTCTATTATATGTTGCTTGTTCTTCTGTTCTGCTCTAAGGACTCTATTATATGTTGTTTGTTCTTCTGTTCTGCTCTAAGGACTCGATTATATGTTGTTTGTTCTTCTGTTCTGCTCTAAGGACTCGATTATATGTTGTTTGTTCTTCTGTTCTGCTCTAAGGACTCTATTATATGTTGTTTGTTCTTCTGTTCTGCTCTAAGGACTCTATTATATGTTGTTTGTTCTTCTGTTCTGCTCTAAGGACTCTATTATATGTTGTTTGTTCTTCTGTTCTGCTCTAAGGACTCTATTATATGTTGTTTGTTCTTCTGTTCTGCTCTAAGGACTCTATTATATGTTGTTTGTTCTTCTGTTCTGCTCTAAGGACTCTATTATATGTTGTTTGTTCTTCTGTTCTGCTCTAAGGACTCTATTATATGTTGTTTGTTCTTCTGTTCTGCTCTAAGGACTCTATTATATGTTGTTTGTTCTTCTGTTCTGCTCTAAGGACTCTATTATATGTTGTTTGTTCTTCTGTTCTGCTCTAAGGACTCTATTATATGTTGTTTGTTCTTCTGTTCTGCTCTAAGGACTCTATTATATGTTGTTTGTTCTTCTGTTCTGCTCTAAGGACTCTATTATATGTTGTTTGTTCTTCTGTTCTGCTCTAAGGACTCTATTATATGTTGTTTGTTCTTCTGTTCTGCTCTAAGGACTCTATTATATGTTGTTTGTTCTTCTGTTCTGCTCTATGGACTCTATTATATGTTGTTTGTTCTTCTGTTCTGCTCTAAGGACTCTATTATATGTTGTTTGTTCTTCTGTTCTGCTCTAAGGACTCTATTATATGTTGTTTGTTCTTCTGTTCTGCTCTAAGGACTCTATTATATGTTGTTTGTTCTTCTGTTCTGCTCTAAGGACTCTATTATATGTTGTTTGTTCTTCTGTTCTGCTCTAAGGACTCTATTATATGTTGTTTGTTCTTCTGTTCTGCTCTAAGGACTCTATTATATGTTGTTTGTTCTTCTGTTCTGCTCTAAGGACTCTATTATATGTTGTTTGTTCTTCTGTTCTGCTCTAAGGACTCTATTATATGTTGTTTGTATGGTGTCCATGTTTCAGCTCCGTAAAGAAGTGCGGGATGTACAACTGCTTTGTAGACCCACAGCTTGGTATTTGGTCTGATGTCTCGTTAATCAAAGGCATCGGTTCGTAAGCGCCCAAAAGCTGAGCTCGCATATTGCAGTCGGTGTAGAATTTAGTCATCAATATCAGACTTCTGAGAGAAGTGACTTCCCAGATATGAGAAACGAGAGACGTTTTCCAGAACTGCACCATGAATTAGTATCATCCATGGAACCATGACCAGTGCTGACGAATATTGGACAGATTACTGTCTCATTTACAAGAAAATGGAGACGAAGACTGCTCCCAAACGATGACTCCAACACAAACAATCTCGCAAAAAGTTAGACGTTACTGAACTACAACAACGACAAACAAGTTCTCCTCCATCAATGCATGAACCAAAATTACAGAACGAACTCGTAAACACTACCTCTAGCAATACTTCCGATGATTGGAGCTTACCGAAATCCAATGTCACAAGTGCCTGCGAAGAAGTCCCTGAACATATAACCAAGACACACCAAGACTGGTTTGATGAAAACATTGATTTTGATTTCATACATGGCACCAAGACCCAAACTCCACATGTAAGAAAAATGCTTACCGTCCAAAGAAGGCCTAAAAAACCAGTGGTGGACCGAGAAGGCTGAGGAGACACAACTCTCTGATACCAACAACACCCGTGGCTCCTTCAAGGTAAGGCAATTGACGGCTCCTCAACAAATAAACCGAAACCACTTAGATCTAAGGACGGAAGCATCCTCCACAAGGATCAAAACAGGATCAACACCGGCTTGAAAGAGCATTTTGAGGATCTTGTCAACCAAAGCTCCACATTTGAACATTCCACAACACAAGGTCGGAACTGAACTAAATGAACTGCCAACATATGAGGAGAAGATAGATGCAATTAAACACATGAAAAAAATAAAGCCATTGGACCCGATGGCATTCCAGCCAAAGTACTTAAACGTGGAGGAAACAAACTCTTTAATACATGCTCTGTTTACGAATATCTGGAAACAAGAACAACTTCCAAATGACCTTAGAGATGCGACGATTGTTACCATTTTTAAGAAAGGAGACAAGACAGACTGTGGCAAAAAAACTCTACAACTACTAGTGTGATTGAACTTCAGTATGCAGATGAAGCCCAAGTCTGTGCTCACTCAGAAGAAGACATACAGAAGATGGCAGACTCTTTCACAGAAGCATGTGAGAGTATGGGGCTAAATTTTTATTCTAACAACACTAAAATACTCTTCCAACCAGCAGCAAAAGACACACGCACGCACACACCCACGCACCCCCCACACGTAATCATCATCATCATCATCATCATCATCGTCGTCATCATCACAATAACAACTCGCGCATTATGATGGAGCCATTATCCTGCGACGAGTTTGGCTACATCGGCAGGGCATGTATACTGATACAACGGCCTAGAAGGACTCAGCCATATAAGACATAAGTAGTTAGTCAGGTTAATCAGCGTAGGCAACATCCGTTCCCAGTGCAAATCCCATGTTAAAAGATAGGGATTTCCACCGGGGCGCGCCCGGGTTAAAGGATAGGAAGT
Organism: Paraescarpia echinospica; assembly: GCA_020002185.1. Taxonomy (NCBI): domain Eukaryota; kingdom Metazoa; phylum Annelida; class Polychaeta; order Sabellida; family Siboglinidae; genus Paraescarpia; species Paraescarpia echinospica. The sequence goes on along the minus strand of CM034532.1, from coordinate 79,215,081 downwards.
GGAAAAGTAGTTCCGGTCCCATGTTAAAAGACAGGATTTCCACCGGGGCGCGCCCGGATTAAAAGATAGGCCATTTTGTCTCCATGTTAAAGGATTGGCCATTTTCAACCATGTTAAAGGATAGGGAATTGTCCCTATGTTAAAGCATAGGAGCTATTATCGTAAAAGTATACGACGAAATTTTGACACTAAAGTCGGCAATCCTCTTTTTCGAAACAGGAACGTAACAAAGTGAAGCGTTATGATAGAACAGTACAGGTGTATTAGCTATCATTTGTAAGAACTATATCGAACACAAGCTATAAACAAACCAGTATAAACCAGTATAAACCAGTATAAACCAGTATAAATCAAACAAAACTGATAACGAATACTCTGTATGTTAGAAGAACAATAGACTAGTGTTATTAGGTAGTGGTTAAATTCGTGTCTCTTATAAAACCCGTACTCGAGACGTGTCTGGACTTGTTTATTTGTTGCGAGCGCGCGCACCCTGTATGACGTCACTAAACTGCTATGCGCAGTAATGTTGTACGCGAGGTGAGTTGATCGCTTAGTGATTCGCTTAGTCAACATTTTGAGCTTTCGCATATGCAATGTAACACCAATCCGGGTATATTGTCCTATAGTATATAATTCCAGCAGTGACGTCGTTAAAGCAATTCTTGACTATATTTCAAAACGATAGCGCCTAAAGCCGTGTCTTTTATAAAAACCCGTACTCGAGACGTTATTTGAACCTGTCACACACGAGACTGGTTGGATTGTAGGTCAAAACAAACATAGAGCAGACATAGAGATATACATAGAGAAACACATATATATATACATAGAGCAGACATAGAGATATACATAGATACATACATAGATACATTCATAGATACATACATAGAGATAGACATAGAGACATAGATAGAGCAGACATAGAGATATATATATAGATACATACATATATATACATATACATATACACATACATAGAGACAGACATATATACATACATAGAGACATATATATATATATATATATATATATACATAGATACATACATACAGACATACATAGATACATACATAGAGACATACATATATTCAGACATAGGGACAAACACAGAGATATACATAGATACATACATCGAGACATACATATATACATACATAGATAAATGCATAGAGACATACATAGATACATAAATATATACATACATAGAGACAGACATAGAGATATACATAGAGACAGACATAGAGACAGACATAGAGACAGACATAGATACATACATAGATACTTACATAGAGATATACGTATATACATATATAGAGACAGACATAGATACATACATAGAGACATATATAGATATATAAATAGATACATACATAAAGATTTACATAGATATTTACATAGAGACAGACGTAGATACATACTTAGAGACATACATAGATACATACATAGATACTTACATAGATACATATATAGATACATACATATATACATACATAGACATACATAGGTACAGACATACAGCAGACATAGAGATATATATAGACACATACATAGAAACATACATAGATACATACATAGAGACACACACAGATACATACATAGAGACAGACATAGATACAGACATAGATACTCATATAGAGACAAACATAGATACATACATAGAGCAAACACAGATATATACATGGATACATACATAGATATATCAATATATACAAACATAGAGACAGACTTAGATACATACAGATATTTAGACTTAGACTTAGATAGTTCAGAAGTACAGACAGTTAGTGAAGAAGTTAAAGAAGACAAGAGTAGAACAGATTATCCTCTCAGGAATTTTGCCAGTAATGGGAGGAAGGGGGCCGACATATAGAAACTGCAAGAGGATGGCGATCAACGCACTAGTTGAGCAGATGTGTAAAGAAGAGGGGGTGGGATTCGTAGATTTATGGGGATACTTTGTTGGGAGGGAAGATATGTACATGAGAGATGGCCTACATCTAAGTGGAAAGGGGGCAGCAGTTTTCTCAGAGAACTTGCTGCAATCTGTTGACAGTGGGACAGGCTGCATCTATTTAAACTAGATTCGCAGGGGGGATTCACAGAGAAGCCTGAAACTGGAGGCATAGATAAAGACAGCAGAAATAAATCGGCAAAGAACAGCCTGGAAAACTGTTCTGAATCAGGATATAAATGCATTTGTTTAAATGCAAGGAGCATAGTAAACAAAAGAAGTGAACTAAACATTATGGTAGAATATATTGACCCTCACATAATAGGTATAACCGAATCGTGGGCCACCACTGATATATCAGATGCCGAATTGGGACTAACAGGATATGTAATGTTTAGGAAAGATAGAATAGGAAGAAAGGGAGGTGGAGTTATTTTATATATTAAAGAATCTATCCAGGCTTATGAAATAAAATTAGAAAGAGAAGCAGATTGCGAAGAAGCTGTTTGGTGTAACATAGTTACAGGAAACTCAACGTTAACAGTTGGGTTAGTTTATCGAAGTCCAAACATAAGCATAGAAGAGAATGAAAAAATACAAAACGCTATAAGGGAAGTAAGCAAACGGAACTGTATTATTATGGGGGACTTTAACCATGGGCATATACAATGGAAATCTCTACAGAGTATGGGGAGTGAGGACCACAAGTTTTTAGTTTTAGTACAAGATAGTTTCCTTTCTCAACATGTGCTAGAACCAACCAGGGGAGAGAATGTGTTAGACTTAGTTTTGTCCTCACAGAAAGAATTAGTTGACAATGTCAAGATATGTGAGCCACTGGGGAGTAGTGATCACAACCAGATACATTTTACCATCAAAGTAAAATCAGAAAGGAATAGTAAAAAGCAGTATAGGAGAAATTTCCACAAAGGAAGGTATAAGGACATGAGGAAATATTTAGCAAAGATAAACTGGAATAACACACTGAAGAATAAGACAGCAGCCTAATGCTGGAATATCTTAAATAGTGAAATTAAGTACATAGTCGATAAATTTGTACCTTTCAAAAAACAAGGGAAACGGTCTAAAAAGAAACACTTATCGAAAGAAGCCATTAGAAAAATTAAGTATAAAAAAATGATGTGGAAGTCATATAGATGTACTGGAAATGATGAAGACTACAACATTTATAAAGAAGCACTTAATCAAGCTACAGCTGAAATTAGAAATTCAAAGAGAAGCTATGAAAAAAAATTAGCTGGTAATATAAAACATGACAGTAAGAGTTTTTATGCGTATATTCGAAGCAAACAGAAAGTTCAGGATAAGGTCGGTCCTCTAGAAGATAATGCTGGAAATACAATATCAGAGGGATTCTTAATGGCAGAAGACCTGAATGAGTATTTTAGTTCAGTGTTTACCAGGGAAGATATTAGTTCACTGCCAGTACCAGAGGCTAAGTTCAAGGGGGCAGATTCAGACTATTTAGGACAGTTAGTTGTAACCTCGGAAATGGTAGCTAAGAAAATAAGGGCTATGAAGGATAATAAATCACCTGGAGTGGACGGGATTCCGCCCAAACTACTATTGGAAATTGTAGAACAAATTAGCGTACCGCTTGCAACAGTTTTCAATTTGTCATTAGAAGAGGGAGTGGTTCCTTTAGAATGGAAAGAGGCAAACATTATACCGTTATTTAAAAAAGGTTCGAGAAACAAGTCAGAGAACTATAGACCAGTGAGTTTAACATCAGTGATTTGCAAATTATTAGAAAGACTAATTAAAGATCACATGGTGGATTTTCTTGTTAAACATAACTTGATAAACCCATCTCAACATGGGTTTTTAAAAGCGAGGTCATGCTTAACAAATATGTTATGTTTTTTGGAAGACATCACTAGGTGGGTAGATGAGGGATCACCAGTAGATATCATCTATTTAGATTTTCAAAAAGCTTTCGACAAAGTACCACATCAAAGATTACTCCTTAAGCTAAAGGCCCATGGCATAGGAAATGGTATAATAAACTGGATAGAAAAATGGCTGAATGACAGAAGACAACGTGTAGTAGTTGATGGGGAGGCTTCAAACTGGAAATCGGTATTGAGTGGGGTACCACAGGGATCAGTACTAGGACCTATATTATTCTTAATATATATCAACGATTTGGACGATGATATAACAAGCAAGGTGTTAAAATTTGCGGATGATACAAAAGTGTTTAGAAGGATTAAAAGTGATGGAGACAGACAGCATTTACAAGATGATCTTGATAGGTTGATCAAATGGTCTGAAAAGTGGCAAATGCTGTTCAATTTTGGGAAATGTAAATGCCTCCACACAGGTCATGGGAATGAAGAGGTAAAATATAAAATGGGGGGTACTGTTCTAAGTACTACTGTAAAAGAAAAGGACTTGGGGTTAACCATTAGTGCTGATATGAAGGTTTCAGAGCAGTGCGGAATTGCAGCGTCAAAGGGAAATCAAATCCTTGGATTAATTAGGCGAAATATAGCGCATAAGAAAAAAGAATTAATAGTACCGCTGTACAAAACAATAGTGAGGCCTCATTTAGAATATTGTATACAAGCATGGAGGCCATATCGCAAGAAGGACATAGATATGCTAGAAAGAGTACAGAGGAGAGCGACTAAAATGATACCAAATCTGAGGGATCTTAGTTACGAAATACGCCTAAAAGAATGTGGTTTAACAACATTAGAGACCAGGAGATTGAGAGGAGATCACATAGAAGTGTTTAAAATATTGAATGGTTATGAAAATATTGATAGAAACATTTTTTTCTCAGTTAAGAAAAAACAGAAGGACCAGAGGACATGAAGCTACATTAGTAAAGGAGCAGTGTAGATTAGATATAAGAAAGTTCTCATTCTCACAAAGGACTGTAAATGAATGGAACAGATTATCTCCTGATTGTGTTGGTGCTAGTAGCGTGAATATGTTTAAAAATAAAATCTACACACACCTTAAAAAGGCGGGATACATGTAGATAAAAAGTATTGGACTCTCGATAAGCCAAAAGGCTTCCTTGTCCACCTGCCATCCAGAGTAATTTTCTGGATGGCAATCTTGTTAAATCTTGTTAAATCTCATACATAGACCCATACATAGATACATACATAGTGACAGACATAGATGCATACATAGATACATACATAGATACATACATAGATACATACATAGAGACAGACATAGAGACAGACATAGATATATATATAGATACATACATAGAGACATACATAGATACATACATTGATAAATACATAGATTTAGACATAGATACATGCATAGAAACAGACTTAGAGACATACATAGATACATACATATATATATATATATATATATATATATATATATAGACATACATTGATACATACATAGAGACAGACATAAAGACATACATAGATACATATATAGATACATACATAGATACACATATAGAGACAGACTGTACATACATAGAGACATACATAGAGACATACATATATACATATGTAGAGACAGACTATGCATACATAGAGACAGACATACATACATACATAGAGACAGACATATACGGAAGAGACTTCACATGAGAGAACTGCCGATACGAGAGATGAGACAAGAGACGAGACAACGGACGAGGTATCACACGAGACTACAGACGAGATATCGCACGAGACTACGGAAGAGACAACGGACGAGATATCACACGAAACTACAGACGAGATATCGCACGAGACTACGGAAGAGATATCACATGAGACTACGGACGAGACAATAGATGAGACAACGGACGAGAACAAACACACTTTTAAACTAACAAACTTAAAAAGTTACACTAACAAACGTCCAAACAAACGTACCAACACAGTTTTTCACTCACTCACTCACTCACTCACTCACTCACTCACTCACTCACTCACTCACTCACTCACTCACTCACTCACTCACTCACTCACTCACTCACTCACTCACTCACTCACTCACTCACTCACTCACTCACTCACTCACTCACTCTCTCACACTCACTCACTCACTCACTCACTCACTCACTCACTCACTCACTCACTCACTCACTCACTCACTCACTCACTCACTCACTCACTCATTCCTAACTCACTCACTCACTCCTCACTCACTCACTCACTCACTCACTCACTCACTCATTCCTCACTCACTCACTCACTCACCCACTCACTCACTCACTCACTCCTCACTCACTCACTCACTCACTCACTCACTCACTCACTCCTCACTCACTCACTCACTC